>SJYX01000368.1:288092-380324 GCA_006410675.1 Oreotragus oreotragus
CACACACACACACACACACACTTTCACAAAAACATACACGCAGGGAAGGTGTGAAGAGCAGAAGACAGTGACAACAGCTTAGTGCTTGGAATCTCCTAAAGCAGACGGCTGAGTATCTTAGCTAGAGGCTAGAGGCTTGGGGAGCCTTCACAGGCCAGCTGCTCAGTCCTGTCTCTTGGTGGACGCGGAAACGGGAAGCCAGGAGAAGGCAGAGGTCAGGCAGAGTGAACACATGCTGCTCCCGCCGCTCCACCTCCCTCACAGCCGCAATCAGACTGCTGCCAGGTCTGCTCACGGGCAAGCGTCCTTGCACTTTGGCGGGCAGAGAAAAGACAAAACGTTCAACTACTGATGAGTCATGGAGAGGGCGATGGTATTCGCTAAGTCCAGTTCACAGAGGCAGAGGCATGGAGCAGCCCCCGGTCACTGCAGAAGGATAACCTTTCAACTGGACTTCCTTGGCGGCCCAGCGGTTAAAAATCTGCCTTGCAAGGCAGAGGATTTGGGTTTGAGCTCTCCTTGGGGAACTAAGACCCAGATGCCTCGGAGCTACTGAGAGAGTGAATTCTCAGGTAGGTTGATAAGAAACCCGGAGTTCCCAAGGAAGAGAAAGGGGTCTGGGGCTCTCGAAGGGGAGAAAGGAACAAACGTTTTTTCTACGTCACTTTTGTCTTAGTCACATAAGAAGTTTTTTCTTAAACTCTGAGTTATTGTGGCAACAATTTTTAAGAATAACTTTCTTTAAGCCCAGAGCTAATGATTTCACAACAAAACAACTCATCTTGGTCAAGGGTATTTTTTTCCTTAAGCTCTATACTAATGATTATATATCCAGATAACCACGATGGTGTGATCTCCCACCTAGAGCCAGACATCCCAGAATGTGAAGTAAAGTGGGCCTTAGGACCTTGGCCCATCACTATGAACAAAGCTACTGGAAGTGATAGAATTCCAGTTGAGCTATTTCAAATCCTAAAAGATGATGCTGTTAAAGTGCTGCACTCAATAGAGCAGCAAATTTGGAAAACTCAGCAGTGGCCACAGGACTGGAAAAGGTCAGTTTTCATTCCAATCCAAAGAAGTGAAAGTGAAGTGAAGTCGCTCAGTCATGTCTGACTCTTTGCGACCCGTGGACTGTTGCCCACCAAGCTCCTCCGTCCATGGGATTCTCCAGGCAAGAATACTGGAGTGGGTTGCCAAAGAAAGGCAATTCCAAAGAATGTTTAAAATACCACATAATTGCACTCATCTCACACACTAGCAAAGTAATGCTCAAAATTCTCCAACCCAGGCTATAACAGTACATGAACAAAGAACTTTCAGGTGTTCAAGCTGGATTTAGAGAAGGCCAAGGAACCGGAGATCAAATTGCCAACATCTGTTGGATCATAGAAAAAGCAAAGAGAGTTTCAGAAAAACATCTACTTCTGCTTGATTGACTACGCCAAAGCCTTTGTGTGGATCACAACAAACTGTGGAAAATTCAAGAGATGGGAATACCAGACCACTTACCTGCCTCCTGAGAAATCTGTACACAGGTCAAGAAGCAAGTTAGAACTGGACATGAAACAATGGACTGGTTCCAAATTGGGAAAGGAGTGCATCAAGGCTGTATATTGTTACCCTGCTTATCTAACTTCTATGCAGAGTACACCATACAAAACGCCAGGCTGGATGAACACAAGCTGGAATCAAGATTGCTTATATAACAACAATGTATCTTGCTTGAGGACATGTTTCTCCTTCTTAACAAGAACCTTCTGACTAATCTTGTTATATCAAGACCTATGTTTTGGGAGTGGGTCTGGTAAGACCTTTGTATTGCTAGTTTTAATCTTGTTAATTTAAGATGTATGTTCTGGCAGTGGATTGGGGCAGTCTCTGTCCCCCTTCTGATGTCTATGTCAGAAGTTTTCTCTGTCCTTTTTCGCTGTAATAGAGCTTCTGCCACATGAAGTTCTGAGTATCTGAAGCCTGGTCCCTGGTCCTGAAGCAAAATCTTCTTTGGAGATCACAAATCTAACATCATTCACTGTAAGCTATCACTACAAAGCCTGCATGCCACAACTAGAGAGTCCATGTGCTGCAGCGAAGATCTGGGGTGCCACAGCTAAGACCTGATGCAGCCAAATAAACAAATATTTTTAAAAAGAAGAAGGAAAAAAACTGTTCAGTCACATTACTGATTTCTGGCTGTGCTTTTTGCCATCACACCAATAATCTCTAAAGTCATTGCATTGTCACTGCAGGGAGTCCCAGGATGAGCCCTTCAAGTGCATTATTTTGTTTCAGTCCTCACCATTGTCCTATGAGATGGTGCCACTGGGAACTGGGGTCTGAGAGGCTCTGCAGGTAGGCAATTGCAGAATCTGGCCCAAGGCTGTCATTCTGAACCCTAACCACAAGGCGTGTGCAGTCTAAGAGAGCATAAAAACCCAAACACACTTGTGCTGGAAAAGAAAGGTGATATGGTCAAGGGTCATGTGGTGAAATCGTCTTTCTTGTATCCCAGGAAACCAGGCGGGGAAGATGGGAGCAGACAGCTTGCTCTGGAGCTCAAGGGGCAGATGGCTTGTGTACTTGATCTTGGGTATTCCTGCCACTTTCTAGGGGCTTCTCTGCTAGTGCAGAAGATGCAAGAGATGCAGGTTTGATCCCTGGGTCCAGAAGATACCTTGGAGGAGGAAATGGCAATTCACTCCAGTATTCTTGCCTGGATAATTCCATGGACAGAGAAGCCTGGTGGGCTACAGTCCATGGGATCACAAAGAGTCAGATACAACTGAGCACATGCTACTTTCTAGATGTGTGACTTCTGTGAGCCTCAGTTTCTTGCCTAATGCGATGAGGTCAAAAACAGTGCTCACCTTGTAGGGAAGCCCTGAGCATTAAGTGAGACGAGGCCTCTTTAGTAACCAGCATAGTGCTGGCACAAGGTAAGAAGGCAGAAATATCAGCTCCTACCACTGCCACCTGTTCTAATGGTGCTCTGTTGGTAGGAAGGCTCCATGGGAAACGCCTCAAAGGCCTGGTAGGTTGCACTTAAGCAGAGGAAGGCTGGAAAAATAAGATAAGAAAAAGGCAAAGAAAATGATATGCAGAAGTTTTCCTGGGAAATCACAGTTATATACAGCAGTGACATGACTTCTTGTTATGAAAGCATGTCTCAGAGATAGACTGCTTCAGTGACACACCATTCCCATCTGTACTCAATTTGTCAACTCAATGAAATAATTTTTTTTTTTTTTTTTTTTTTTGNAGTTATATACAGCAGTGACATGACTTCTTGTTATGAAAGCATGTCTCAGAGATAGACTGCTTCAGTGACACACCATTCCCATCTGTACTCAATTTGTCAACTCAATGAAAAATTTTTTTTTTTTTTTTTTGCTGTGGAGCATCTATGTGCCCAGCAGTATGCACACACATGGAGCCAAATGTTCCCACGAGATCACTTATCCACCAGCACATTGAGATCAGGACACGGTTTCCCACAGAACAAAGTTATATTGTTGGGTTTCTGGGTCAGCCCCACAGAAGTTTCCTAATGCAGCTGAACTGCTGTGTATTTGCAGCAGAAGACAATGCTGAAGCAAAGGGAGAAACAAGCTCAACCAACCCACGTAAAGCCTCTGCAATAAGAAACTGTTGGGGTAGAAAGGTGGGTGAAGGCAGCTTTCTTTAGAGGAAGGTGACAAGATTGCACTATCACAGATTCCGGAGAAGATGACTTCATGATTTCCTAGATTGTGGTTTCCTGACACCGGCTCTCTAACATGATAACCTCATTCCAAAATGTTTGCCTTTCTGCTTTCTCCAGCACACATACATCCCTGGCCCAGCTCTCATGCCTTCCAGCCATGACTAAGATGAACAAGGAGAATGAAAAAAATGAGGATGGGGCAGAGTGGGGGCAGGGGGGTGGGAAGCAAGGAAACAAATGGGAGCCTTTTCTGCAGATTTGGGGCTACAATTGTGAAGAAGAAGAAGGGGAAGAGAAAAAAGGCAATGAGTATGAGAGGGTGAGTGTCTAAAGAGCACAAAGAGGGGGCGTGGTGTTTCCCCAGATGAAGGTGGAAGCTCAGGAGGGAAAAACCCATTGCACACTGGTTTACAGTACTTGGACCTGGGGTGGTGGGCATGAGAGATGAGAACCAACTGTGTATACATGTATATGCTGTGGTCTGCTGCCTTTTGTATACCACATGGGTATATGGGACTTCCAAGATGGCTCAGTGGTAAAGAACCCACCTGCCAGTGCAGGAGACACAAGAGACACGGGTTTGATCCTTGTATCCTGGAGGATGAAATAGCAACCCACTCCAGTATTCCTGCCTGGAAAACTCCACAGACAGAGGAGCCTGGTGGGCTATAGTCCTTGAGCTTGCAAAAAGTTTTACATAGCTGAGCACACATGTATACGTATGCTTGTTATTATATTTTTAGAAAAAAAGGGCATTTCTTCATCAGGCCGGTCTCTGTAGCTCAGAAAGCACCTGCCTAGGTTTTATTTTGCCCATTAGAGGAATCCCCCTCCTTCACCACTTGCCCTCCAAATCTTCCAATTATAAGGTAACGTCACCCCTCTCTCTCCCACCTGCTTGATTTTGGGAGACTTCAACACAGGAAAAATATCTATCGCCTGCTTATGTAATTGTGAGAAAACAGAAAATGTGGTTTAAAGCGACTCTGAGCGTGATGCTGCCCGGGACCCTGAGCCAGGATGCCTCCCTAGCTGCCTCCACGACCCCACCTCCCTGCGGGTTCTGGAGAAGGGATTTCACAGACTCAGGAAGGAACTGGATTACTGAGTCATCAGGACAGATGTGCGATGACCAGAGCAAGAATGCTTAACGGTCTTCTTCAGGAAAAATAAAAATTAAAAAAAAAAAAAAAAAAGACCCAACCCTTGTTTCTTTGATTTGCTGCTTTTTTTCAAGGACCCAGTGGAAAAAAAACAACCCTCTCCTTGCTTTAGGGCCTCAGGGATGACCTACCACGAGGTTTCCTTTAACTGCAATATTCTTTGATGTTTTTCTCAGTCTGTAAAAACTCTACCAGTTCTTACTCTCTGAAAAGATTAATGTTCTCGATAAGATCTCAAAGTCCCTCTTATTGGCTTGTTCTGGAAAGTCAGACAATAGTACTTATACAAAAACTAGAAAGGGTTTTATGTTCATCGGTGCTAAGAAAACCTGTTTTCAGATATCGATATTTCTATTAATTCAGAGGCTATGCTGCATAATCACTTTTGACCATGAACTAGGAACTAGGCATGTTTTCCCAAGTGTGCCCCATGGATCACTCGCTTCCGGATCAACTCGGGGGGGTCTGACTAAAAGCCAGATTCCTGGACCTCATTGGACACCATCAGAATTTCTAATTCCTACAGTCAAGAGCCGGAAATCTCTGTTTCATGTACATGCCCAGACAATTCGTACACATGGGCAAGTTTGAGAAGCCGAGAAAGAGTGCAAGAGGAAGCAGTAGTGTGTGGAGGGCCTGACAGAATGACTGGCACATGGTGAACACTCCCAGAGCGGTAGCCATCAACGTCACTCCGTGAGGCTGGAAGATGCCCTGGGGAAATAAAGTGCATTAGGGGTATGTTAACTGTTGCCTTAGAGATTTGGCACCAACCCAAACAGAAAATTTACAACCATGGGGATTAAGAAAAAGGATGACAAATACATTTCAGTACTATACTTTCACTCTAAGGAGACGGATCTGCATGGTTATTGCATGAGAAAAATCATTTTTCATCATTTGCTGTCTCTTTCTCCACTTTCTCCTCCATCGGGCTACACCTTCAAGGCCTCCCCACCCCACCCCGCCACCACCACCGAGCGCCATCATCACCCACCGGAGCAGAATTACGGTTCATTCCAAGCATCCCCCTGCCTGCATACTGTGGAGCTTTGCCAGATTCATAGGGAAAACCCAGTTCTCCTGTTTTCCAGGGAATGACAGTGGCTGGCTAGAATTGCCTGGGACAAAGGAGATAGAGATGTGGCTTCTGGAGAACAATGGACCAGCACTGGCGTGTCCACACACAGGCACTTCCAGCCTCCTCTCCTGCCATCTCACACCAGCTGATTGAGAATCCACCAGAATTAAGCTATTTTCTTTTTTCTTTCATTTTTTAAAAAAATATTTATTGGCTGGGCCAGGTCTTTGTTGCGGCATGTGGGATCTAGTTCCCTTACCAAGGATTGAACTCAGCCCCCCTGCATTAGGAGTGTGTAACCTTAAGCACTGGACCAGCAGTGAAGTCCTAAACACTGAGTATTTTCTTTACCCCTGTGTGACTTTTTTTTTTAATGGGAGATATGTGAACAACTATGAAACAAGTTGGTTATCAACATTAATTGAGGAAAAAAAAAAGAGCCTGGTCTCCTGTATTGGAGGTGCATTCTTTACCATCTGAGCCACCAGGGAAACCTTCCACTGGGGGAGAGAATAACATTATCAGGCTTTTATTGGGCCTGTGATAGCAAGCTGTCACAAAGATGACACCAAGGCCGGGGGGAGAGGCAAGAACTTCCTTTCATGTTTGCTGTGTGCCAGGCATGCGGCTAGGCTTTGACTTAAAATTTCCCACAGTTTTGTTACCGGGGTTACTCATTCAGTTGTAGCGCACCAGGCTCCTCTGTCCCTGGAATTCTCCAGGCAGGAATACTGGAATGGGTTGCCATACCCTTATCCAGGGGATCTTCCCAACCCAGGGCTCGAACCTGGGTCTCCAGCACTGCAGGAGGATTCTTTACTGTCTGAATCACCAGGGAAGCCCAAGGCTGGATGATTTGAGTTGAGTGCTGGGGAGGCTATGAATCCCCCATATAAAGAGGGTTTTCTACATCTTTGATTGTTTGCATTCACAAAACACCCACAGCAATTGGTTTAAGCTGTTAGGATTGGGTTTATCATGATATATCTTGGATTTGCTGTACCAGCCTGCGTGTTTAGTTTAGCTGCTGGATTTTGAGTTCTGGATTGTTCGTCTCTGCCCTGTGTTTTCTTAGGCTCCATGTTTATCTCTTTGGTGTCCACTAATCACAAAGCCAGAGCAGTGGCCTGGTTGTTTACAAGTCTTCTGTGATCGGGGGCCCAGGCTGGAAACTACCTCCTTATCTAACCCTCACACCCCAAGCCAGTATTGTCCCTTCCCCTAATCCCCCTCAGGCAACCAGGAAAAGCCCTGATGCCCCAGAGCCCCCCAGAGCCACTCAAACCAGCCGGTTTCAAGCTGGTTCCCTAGCTCTGCCTTGCCCTTTCCACAGGCACCACAGTGGAGGCTGCGGCCCGCGCTGTCCACTTGCTCTTCTCTGGCCCCTGGTGGACACTGGTGCTCCCCCTGCGGCCCTGCGTGCCTCTCACTTCTAGGGGAATTGGGAGCCACACTAAACCTTTCCATCAGAACCACTGGCCTCTCTGAACTGTCACTCGTGCACGTGTGCACGTGTCACTCGCTGCCGTCGTGTCCAGCTCTTTGCGATCCTGTGGACTGCAGCCCACCAGGTTCCTCTGATTATGGGATTCTCCAGGCAAGAATACTGGGGTGGGTTGCCATGCTCCCCAGAGGACCTTCCCGACTCAGGCATTGAATCCACATCTCTTATATCTCCTGCACTGGCAGGCAGGTTCTTTACCACTAGCACCACCTGGGAAGCCCAAACTGTCACCCGCCTCTACTAATTAAGACCCAAATCAACCCCTCTGTTCACTGCAACCTCGAACTACACCTTTGAACAGGTAGATGAAACAACTGCTTGTTTCACTGAATTATTGAATGTCAGTTCAGTTCAGTTCAGTCGCTCAGTCGTGTCCGACTCTTTGCGACCCCATGAATCGCAGCATGCCAGGCCTCCCTGTCCATCACCATCTCCCGGAGTTCACTCAGACTCACGTCCATCGAGTCCATGATGCCATCCAGCCATCTCATCCTTGGTCGTCCCCTTCTCCTTCCGCCCCCAATCCCTCCCAGCATCAGAGTCTTTTCCAGTGAGTCAACTCTTCGCATGAGGTGGCCAAAGTACTGGAGTTTCAGCTTTAGCATCATTCCTTCCAAAGAAATCCCAGGGTTGATCTCCTTCAGAATGGACTGGTTGGATCTCCTTGCAGTCCAAGGGACTCTCAAGAGTCTTCTCCAACACCACAGTTCAAAAGCATCAATTCTTCGGTGCTCAGCTTTCTTCACAGTCCAACTTTCACATCCATACATGACCACAGGAAAAACCATAGCCTTGACTAGGCGGACCTTAGTCGGCAAAGTAATGTCTCTGCTTTTGAATATACTATCCAGGTTGGTCATAACTTTTCTTCCAAGGAGTAAGCGTCTTTTAATTTCATGGCTGCAGTCACCATCTGCAGTGATTTTGGAGCCCAAAAAAATAAAGTCTGACACTGTTTCCACTGTTTCCCCATCTATTTCCCATGAAGTGATGGGACCGGATGCCATGATCTTCGTTTTCTGAATGTTGAGCTTTAAGCCAACTTTTTCGCTCTCCTCCTTCACTTTCATCAAGAGGCTTTTTAGCTCCTCCTCACTTTCTGCCATAAGGGTGGTGTCATCAGCATATCTGAGGTTATTGATATTTCTCCCGGCAATCTTGATTCCAGCTTGTGTTTCTTCCAGTCCAGCGTTTCTCATGATGTACTCTGCATATAAGTTAAATAAGCAGGGAGACAATATACAGCCTTGACGTACTCCTTTTCCTATTTGGAACCAGTCTGTTGTTCCATGTCCAGTTCTAACTGTTGCTTCCTGACCTGCATACAGATTTCTCAAGAGGCAGGTTAGGTGGTCTGGTATTCCCATCTCTTTCAGAATTTTCCACAGTTTATTGTGATCCACACAGTCAAAGGCTTTGGCATAGTCAATAAAGCAGAAATAGATGTTTTTCTGGAACTCTCTTGCTTTTTCCATGATCCAGCGGATGTTGGCAATTTGATCTCTGGTTCCTCTGCCTGTTCTAAAACCAGCTTGAACATCAGGGAGTTCACGGTTCACATATTGCTGAAGCCTGGCTTGGAGAATTTTGAGCATTACTTTACTAGCGTGTGAGATGAGTGCAATTGTGCGGTAGTTTGAGCATTCTTTGGCATTGCCTTTCTTTGGAATTGGAATGAAAACTGACCTTTTCCAGTCCTGTGGCCACTGCTGAGTTTTCCAAATTTGCTGGCATATTGAGTGCAGCACTTTCACAGCATCATCTTCCAGGATTTGAAACAGCTCAACGGGAATTCCATCACCTCCACTAGCTTTGTTCTTAGTGATGCTTTCTAAGGCCCACTTGACTTCACATTCCAAGATGTCTGGCTCTAGATTAGTGATCACATCCTCATGATTATCTGGGTCGTGAAGATCTTTTCTGTACAGTTCTTCTGTGTATTCTTGCCACCTCTTCTTAATATCTTCTGCTTCTGTTAGGTCCATACCATTTCTATCCTTTATCGAGCCCATCTTTGCATGAAATGTTCCCTTGGTATCTCCAATTCTCTTGAAGAGATCTCTAGTCTTTCCCATTCTGTTGTTTTCCTCTATCTCTTTGCATTGATTGCTGAAGAAGGCTTTCTTATCTCTTCTTGCTATTCTTTGGAACTCTGCATTCAGATGCTTATATCTTTTCTTTTCTCCTTTGCTTTTCGCCTCTCTTCTTTTCAGTGCTATTTGTAAGGCTTCTCCAGACAGCCATTTTGCTTTTTTGCATTTCTTTTCCATGGGGATGGTCTTGATCCCTGTCTCCTGTACAATGTCACGAACCTCATTCCATAGTTCATCAGGAACTCTGTCTATCAGATCTAGGCCCTTAAATCTATTTCTCACTTCCACTGTATAATCATAAGGGATTTGATTTAGGTCATACCTGAATGGTCTAGCGGTTTTCCCTACTTTCTTCAATTTAAGTCTGAATTTGGAAATAAGGAGTTCATGATCTGAGCCACAGTCAGCTCCTGGTCTTGTTTTTGTTGACTGTATAGAGCTTCTCCATCTTTGGCTGCAAAGAATATAATCAATCTGATTTCGGTGTTGACCATCTGGTGATGTCCATGTGTAGAGTCTTCTCTTGTGTTGCTGGAAGAGGGTGTTTGCTATGACCAGTGCATTTTCTTGGCAAAACTCTATTAGTCTTTGCCCTGCTTCATTCCGCATTCCAAGGCCAAATTTGCCTGTTACTCCAGGTGTTTCTTGACTTCCTACTTTAGCATTCCAGTCCCCTATAATGAAAAGGACATCTTTTTTGGGTGTTAGTTCTACAAGGTCTTGTAGGTCTTCATAAAACCGTTCAACTTCAGCTTCTTCAGCATTACTGGTTGGGGCATAGACTTGGATAACTGTGATATTGAATGGTTTGCCTTGGAAACGAACAGAGATCATTCTGTCGTTTTTGAGATTGCATCCAAGTACTGCATTTCGGACTCTTTTGTTGACCATGATGGCTACTCCATTTCTTCTGAGGGATTCCTGCCCGCAGTAGTAGATATAATGGTCATCTGAGTTAAATTCACCCATTCCAGTCCATTTTAGTTCGCTGATTCCTAGAATGTCGACGTTCACCCTTGCCATCTCTTGTTTGACCACTTCCAATTTGCCTTGATTCATGGACCTGACATTCCAGGTTCCTATGCAATATTGTTCTTTACAGCATCGGATCTTGCTTCTATCACCAGTCACATGCACAACTGGGTATTGTTTTTGCTTTGGCTCCATCCCTTCATTCTTTCTGGAGTTATTTCTCCACTGATCTCCAGTAGCATATTGGGCACCTAACGACCTGGGGAGATTCTCTTTTGATATCCTATCATTTTGCCTTTTCATACTGTTCATGGGGTTCTCAAGGCAAGAATACTGAAGTGGCTTGCCATTCCCTTCTCCAGTGGACCACGTTCTGTCAGACCTCTCCACCATGACCCGCCCGCCTTGGGTTGCCCTGCAGGCATGGCTTGGTTTCATTGAGTTAGACAAGGCCCTGGTCCTAGTGTGATTAGATTGACTAGTTTTCTGTGAGTATGGTTTCAGTGTGTCTGCCCTCTGATGCTCTCTTGCAACACCTACCATCTTACTTGGGTTTCTCTTACCTTGGCGTGGGTTGTCTCTTCACGGCTGCTCCTTACCTTGGACGAGGGGTATCTCCTTACCGCCGCAGTTCCTGACCTTCAACGTGGGACAGCTCCTCTAGGCCCTCCTGCGCCTGCGCAGCCCCCGCTCCTCGGGTTGCTCCTCCGCCGCCGGCCGTGGCCTCGGGCGTGGGTGGCTTCTCCCAGCCGCCGCCCCTGGCCTTGGGCTCAGGGTGGCTCCTCCGGGTCACCACCCCTGGCCTCGGACGTGGGGTGTCTCTTCCTGGCCGCCTTTGACCTCAGACGCGGGGTGTCTTCTCCCGGCCGCCACTGACCTCGAATGAGGGGTAGCTCCTCCCGGCCGTTCCTGCGCCGTCGCGGCCTGGCACTCTAGGTTGCTGCCCCTGACCTCGGACGTGGGGTAGCTTCTCTTGCCTGCGCTGAGCGCGCCGGCCCAGCTGTATCTGAAGTGAAAAATGGCCATCTAAACTGACATTGTGCAAATCCTGAGTTATAAATCCTCACAATATGCACACAGTAAAAACAGTAAGCAGAGGGCTGAGGGTCACCAAAGGACAAATGACCAACGCCTTTAGAAAATGCCTGAGTTTTCTTGAATTTTTGGTCTATTCGTTTCAAATCTGTTTTGAGTTTTACTTCTGCTTTTTCTGTATTCTGTCATAAACCCAGCTTAGTGTTCTCGAACTTTACTAGCCTCTTAAGTTCCTGGTGATTGACTGACCATATATATATGTTATATATATATAAAAATGGTGGTGTTGTGTTCGACTCTGGTGACCCCACAGACATCCCACGCCCATGGGATTCTCCAGGCGGGAATACTGGAGCGGGTTGCCATTTCCTTCTCCAGGGGACCTTCCCAATCCAGGAATTGAACCCGGGTCTCCTTCACTGCAGGCAGATACTTTACCAACTGAGCTATGAGGGAAGCCCCATATATATCTATATCTATAGATATAGATATAGATGGTCAATCTGATATATACCTATGTATCAGATTGCTTGCCTTTTGGTTAAATACAACAAAATTACATTTTCTAAAAGCAAATAATATAAAACATGCAAACAAGAGAGCTAAGGAGAAGAATTAACAGTTTGTCAGAAGCTAACTAACAGACATGAAATGTAAGTCTGAGAAAAGAAAATAAATCATTAGTGAACGTCAGCTTTTCATCAGCAGTGGTTACAAAATAACAGTAAAAGTCCAATCCCAGCGTCTCACTTGGTTGGAACACTTGGTTAGGAAGCGCCTGGATAACTCCTTGACTCCTGCCATGTTCCTTTTGTCAGCCACCATCCCCTGGATATGTGGAACTTAGTCCATTTGGGGGGGTCACCACTAATAAGGTCCAGTGACTCCCCATCTCAGCATCTGGGGTGGCCAGAGCCTCTGACCCCACATGGGAACCTGCACACACCTCCCATGGGGCAGGAGAAATTGAGGGCAGCTCTCAAGTCAGCAGGCAGCCATGTGTATTTCCTAGTGTTCTCAAACTAGTGAATGTATTCATCTTTGTCTCTGTATTTGTACAGCCTTCCCTGTAGTTCTTCATGCCTGGAATGTATATTAGAACTTCTGCTGAAACCACCAAATACCTGGAGGTTACCATAACTAACTAGTCACAGATGTCGTATTAAGTTCATCCCTATTTTTTTTTCCCTCTCTACACGGTATACACTGGAGCCATAATATCATACATTCTTGAACAGATGCTATTCATAAACAAAACTAATATCTTTTCCAGAGAACGCTGCCTGATTTGTGGTCAGGGCCCACCTGCTTATCAGTGAGTAAATCTGTATATGAGGTTATGATAGATTTTATATGTTGAAGGGGTAATTTAAAATTTCCTAGTTACTAATTCTCTGCTGCTAACTCATAAATTGTTTCATTATTATTATTATTTATTTTTACTTGCTTCACCTTTGCCAATGAACTGCAGTGTGACCAGGACACCATATGGGAGCAGAGATGGAGGATATGAGGATAAAATATTCTGATATTGAAGCAATTGCAGGATGGTAAAACTGACTTTCAGTCATTTGATAGAAAATGATAAGGTCTTTTTTATTGAAGTATAGTTGATTTACAGTGTTGTGTTAGTTTCAGGTGCACAGGCGTGATTCAGATAGATATATATATATATGCACGTGTGTGTTCAGTTGCTCAGTCATGTCCTACTCTTTGCAACCCCATGAGTTGTAGACCACAAGGTTCCTCTGTCCATGGAACTTTCCAGGCAAGAATACTGGGTTGCTATTTCCCACTCCGGGGGATCTTCCTGACCCAGGGATTGAACCTGCGTCTCCTACGTCTCCTGTGTTGGCAGTCAGATTCTTTACCCCTGAGCCACCTGGGAAGCCTATATACATACATACATACATACATATATATATATACATACATACATATATTCAAATAAATATTCTTTTTTAGATTCTTTTCCATTATATGCTATTATAAGATATTGAATACAGTTCCCTGTGCTATACAGTAAATCCTTGTTGTTTGTTGATTTCATATATAGTAGTGTATATATTTTAACCCCAAACTCCTAATTTATCCCTTCCCTACTTCCCCATTGGTAACTATAATTTTGTTTTGTATGTCTGTGTGTCTATTTCTGTTTTGTAAATAAGTTTATTTGTATTGTTTGCTTTTAGAGTCCACATATAAGTAATAGCATATGGTGTTTGTCTGACTTACTTCACTTAATGTGATCATCTCTTGATTTTAGAGGCTTAATACCAATGTTTAAGGGAATATATTTAAAAGTTAAAAGATAGGTTTTCTTAGCTGCAGGTTTGAAATACTCATATAAGGACAATAAGAAGGAACCCTACAGATGCCAATACGTCATTGCTTTGGGAAAAGAAAATCCTCTCCATTTTTTCTTAAAAGGGGGTGACCAGAGGTTAGTATCACATAAACATACCTGGCATTTAAATTAAAATCCATGAAACAGCTTTAGTACACAGTCAACTGCCATTGCTACTCAGTAAAGTGTATTTATTGAACACTCCCATTTTCTGGATTATGTGCTCTGTTTTATGTCCCATGCTATGTGAAAGTGTTAGTCACTCAGTTGTGTCTGACTCTTTGCAACTCCATGGACTGTAGCCCTCCAGGCTCCTCTGTCCATGGAATTCTCTAAGTAAGAATAGTGGAATGGGTAGCCAATCCCTTCTCCAGGGGATCTTCCTGACTCAAGGATAGAATCAAGGTCTTCTGCATTGCAGGCAGATTCTTTACTCTCTGAGCCACCAGGAAAGCCACTATTTTTACTAAAATTTCAAAATAAGAGTGTATTTTCCTGCAGGACCTACACGCACAAAGTCCTCTTTCATCTCACAGATTGTAAGCTTCTTAAAGACAAGACACCCAATGACAACCTACCATTCACAACAGAAACCATTAAGGCTGGAAATGTTAGCTGATTTTATTAAATTTGGGGGCCATTTGAGAAAAAAAAAAATATGGGTAGCTGTCAGTGGCTAGGAACCCAGAGATAGGGCTCGCAAATCTGCATTTTAAACAGGTTCCCTGGTTCAAATGAGCAGCAAAGTTCAAGGGCCATGGTTTGTGACAGATCGGGGTCTTAACTTGCTACTGGCGGGTCCTCCTTGTGAGTCTTCTTCATTTGCCTTGTAGACCTTGTTAACTACAAAGCCGTCGGCTGCCCAGGGTGGGGGATGAAACATTCACGCGTGGCCTACCTCCCCATCCGCGTGCTTGTCAGGCAGTGACATAACCTGAAGAAGCATTGGGACTCTGCAGTCAGATAGGTCTGGGTTGGGTGTCCAGGGTGTCATTCATTGACCTGCGTCTTTAGGGAAATCACTTTGTTCTCTGAACCTCAGTTTCCTCATAGGATAACAAACCACACTGTGGTTACGAGGATCAAATGAGACCTTTTATGAAAGCATTCAGAATAGAGTTGGCATTCCATAAATGTTAGCCGTTACAAATGTTAAAGGTTGTGCCTTTCCAGGGGTTCACACAAGAATGAGTGAGAGTGATGTGAGCTCCTGGCCATCACATGTTCTCCCAGTAAGAGCTCCCAGTGTCTTCATGTTCTGGGGACAACATGTAACTTCTGAGCGCCATCCCCTCATTTGAGAACCAAGAGAGACAATTACTTCTCTCCAGGCAGACCTTGTTTTAGTGTATTTTGCTTTAATGTGCCTCCCAGATAGTGTGTTTTTGACAAATGGAAGGTTCATGGCAACCCTGCGCTGAGTAGGTCTATGGGCGTCATTTTTCCAACAATATTTGCTTGCTGTGTGTCTCTGCATCACGTTTGGATAATCCTCACAGTATTTCAAACGTTTTCATGATTATATTTATTATGATGATCTGTGATCATTGTTACTACAACTCACTAAAAAAGCCTCAGGTGGTGGTTAGTATTTTTACCAATAAAATGTTTTTTAGACATAATGCTCTTACATGCATCAGAGACTACAGCATAGTATGGGCATGACTTTTATATGCATTAGGAAACAAAAACATTTGCGTGACTTGCTTTGTGTCTGTCTTTACTTTATCGAGGTGGTCTGGAGCTAAACCCATAATATCTGTGAGGCCTGCTTGGATTCATTCACTTTTTGCAGGAAAAACGTTACAGAGATATTAGGTGATTAACAGATTGTAAGAAGGACTGTTCCACTTAGCCTCTTAATTGAAAACCAAGGCTAGTTTCCTTCCTTCCTTCCTTCTCTGCAGATGAGAGAATGGTATCGCAAACAGCATGTGCATTTTCAAGTTATAACAAAGGGTCAGAGCTTCTGAAAGCTACTTAAACGTCATAATGCATTCAGATAAGAGACCGTGTAAGGCAGGATGCTAAGAGCTCCCTACATCCCGCCAGGAATCCCAGGTATCACAAGATCCCAAGAGAACATTTAATGAGAGGACTCAGTTAATGTGAGATGTGACGGCTCAGAGCTTAATCTGAGCGCATGGCTTTGTGTATGTGTGTGTGTCTGTGGGGTGTGTATGTGGTGTGTGTCTCTGTATGTGTGTGTGTGTGTGACAAGAGGGCAGTAAAAGGGCTAGCTTTCAGGATTTAGAAGAATAGTTTTAGCCCAATGATGAGAGGATGCAGAAATGTGTTAGGAATCTTGACAAAAACACTGTGGACCAAGTAACCACCTGACCCTAACTCAGATGAAGCATCCCTGAGTGGGTAAATCAGCTACTGCACTGACTTGCACCCTTTTCTTTCAGATTTAATGGGAGGACACCAAACAGGCAACTGGCCAAAGGAACAGAGTGTGACCATGTTATAAACCCACTGAGGAAGTTCGCTGGCAGTCCAGTGGTTAGGACTCCATCCTCTCACTGCCGAGGACCCGAGTTTAATCCCCAGTTGGGGAACTAAGATCCCACAAGCCACATGGCATGCCCACCACCAAAAAAAAAAAAATTCACTGAAAGTTTGAGTGATTTCAAGCTCAAGTGTTGTGTGTCCTGAGCCAGATTCTCTGACCTAGACGTTCTGAAGAGCCAGCCTGGCTGTCTGGCCTGGCTTCTAAATGTCCCCAGGTGGATCGTGTCTCAGTTCCTCATGTGTGAGTGTGTCATGGCAGGTGTAGGCCTCATGGCCACAGCTCTGCATCCATCCAGACACACGTCAGCTGTGATTTCCAGGGATCTGAATCTGCCGTGATGCCCGCAGGGGGCAGGAACCCACAAAGGGAGCAGGGGTGTGGTGGAAGGTGACGGGGAAGATGTCGGCTGTGTCACACCCCCCAGTGCCTGTCCTGTATCCACCCATCCCATCACATGATGCTTTCAATACCTGCTGAGTCCTGGAAAGCAGGAACCGCCCCCCCTTTTTTTTTCATTTCCTACATCCAACTAGTTTTGAGAAGCTTCAGTTATTTTATTTCAGTCTAGATTACCAAGCAGGAGATCTCTATAGACATCTTTTCCCCTGGGGCAAAAGCCTCTGGAATCCAGAGGTTAGTGGGCCAGGGTAGTTCTCCTCTCTGAAGGGAATAGACAGGCTTTAAGGATGGAGGGTCCAACACAATCACAGTTCCCTCTGAGTCCAAGAAAAAGCCCACGACACAGACTCTGTGACATGCGGCTTTCAATCTGCTTTCAGTAGGAGTCCTTAGGAATAAAGTCCTCTCCTCGTTAAACCCATTAGCCTAGTGACTTTCACACAGCTTTATCCCAACTCCAGGGAATGGCATCATTGATCTAATCTTCCTGTCAGCAGCAATGACACTGGGTAATTGTTATATAACAAGTGAGCTAAGCAGAAAGGGTGCCCAAGGTTGGTTCCAACTTGGGTGGATTTTGAGACAAAGCTTTCCCCTTAACCCATTCTAGAAACTTACATTGATTCCAGAGAAAAATGCCTTGCATCCAGTGAAGCCAGTGCCACATCAGAAATGCCAAACACCAAACACTGGCAGATGCCAGCCTGTCAGAACCATGCCATCAGATTATGGAGCAGCACGGTGGAAAAACCCAGAGCAAGCGGGGAGGGAAAAATGCACTCGAAATGAGGGCAGTTTGTCTTTGTTTCAATAATGTCTGCTAAAGGGGGAAGAAGCATCTTGGAAGACTTGGAGTAAAAAAGCAAAGAGCTGTCACACCTCTGCTTGCCCAGCCTGCCACTCCTGTATCCCCATCTCGTGATAACATGCGCTTCCCAGCTCTGTCATTTGCTCTAAATCTTCTCCACTGAGATGACAAATGGAGTTAGCCTGATGTTTCCTGGGGCAGGCATGTTTTCACTTCTCATTTAGAAATATGGTTCATGCAGGGACTTTTTGAGCGTTTGGTACCCACTCAGAAATCTGACAGAGGGATTCCTTTCTTGAGTTTGCACACCAGTGTTTTATCAAAATAGTTACACTGCCCAGGTGGTCCTTGAAGGCAAGAACCACAGCTGGGGCTGGATTTCAAAGTGGGATGCTCCAAGACTGTGGGGCTCACTCCACCAGATAGAGAGGTGGGGCTGCCCCATTCACCAAGGGACCGCATCCCAGTGTCTGGCTTATCCCTTCTCTAGTTGTGGGCTTGGATTGTGAATGGCCATCTCTGGGCGGGGGAGGACAGTAATCCATACGTGTAGTCCTGGGGAGCATGGCCTTGCTAGTCCATCTAAATTGGATTTTCGGGCTTCCCTGGTGGTCCAGTGGTTAAGAATCCCCCTGCCAATGCAGGGGATACAAGTTCAATCCCTGCTCCAGGAAGATTCCACTCACTGTGTGGCGGCTAAGCCCATGGACCACAACTACTGAGCCGCTACAACTCAAGGCACAACCATTGAAATCCCTGTGCTTCTGCTCCGCGACAAGAGAAGCCACTGCAATGAGAAGCTTGCACGTCGTAACAACGGGTAGCCCCCACTCGCTGCAACCAGAGAACACCAGAGTGCAGCAACAAAGACCCAGCACAGCCAAAGACAAAAAAAAACAAATGCGTAAGTCTTTTGAAAAATAAGCAATTTGATTGGACTCTGGTGTGGTGGGACTGAAAGACGCCTGCCAGCCTCAACTTCCCAGAAATCGAAATCAGCATGAGCCATCACACTTGTTGAGGATGGAAGGGAACAAAAGCCACACTATACGCCTGGAAGAACCAGCTGCAAAGGCCAAATTGCCTGGGTCCATGTTTTATTCAGAGGAGAGTTGCTTGAGGGAGAGGAGAAGGGACATTCCCCAGCAGAATTCACTTGCCCAGAATGGCAGGCAGAAAAAATGGACATGTAGGTGACTGAACTGGGGAAGATGGAAAAAACATTTGGAATCACAGAAAATATTAACGATGCTGCTGCAAGGCACCGGGAACAGTCCAGTGCCATCTACACCAGAGGGAGAGCTCCCAGGATTCTCTGTGGCGAGGTGACACACAGGTATGGGCAGAAGGTGGTACCTGGAACTGAGATGTCTACACCATTGGCAAGGAATTGAACAAAAAAATTTACTTTTACGTACCTTTTTTTTTTTAACCATTTCTAAGTGTACAGTTCAGTGACATTAAGTACATTCATGATGTCGTACAACCGCCATCACTATATCCATTCCCAGAAATTTTCATCATCCGTGATAGACGTTCTCCCCCTTAAATAGTAAGTCCTCATTCTTCCTCCCTTCGGCCCCTAGTAACCTCAATTTTATTTTCTGCCTATAACTTTACCTATTCTATGTTTTCTCATTTTCTGTCTGGTTTATGTCCTCAAGGTTCACCCATGTCTTAGCATCAGTTGGAATGTCCTTCCTTTTAAGGGCTGAATAATATTCCATTGTTTGTCTATGTCACATCTTGTTTATCCACTTGTCTATAGATCAATAGATGCTTGTGTTGTTTATACCTTTTAGCAATTGCGAATAATACTTTTGGGAACTTTGGTGCAGAAATGTCTGTTGAAGTCTCTACTTTCAGTTCTTTCGAGTATGTACCTGGGAGTGAAATTACAGCTCATACAGTAACTCTATGTTTAACTTTTTGAGGAACTTTCAAACAATTTCCTACGCTAACTGTGCCATTTCACATCCCACTAACAAAGAATGATGGTTCTAATTTCTACGCGGGCTTCCCCGGTGGCTCAGTGCTAAAGAATCTGCCTGCCAAAGCAGGAGATGCAGGTTCGATCCCCGGGTCTGGAAGATCCCCTGAGAAGGAAACAGCAACCCACTAGGGTATTCTTGCCTGGGAAATCCCATGGACAGAGGATCCGGGCAGGCTACAGTCCAGGGGGTTGCAAAAGAGTCGGATACAACTTAGTGACTAAATCACCACCACCATAATATTATTACCTCCAGCACTGCCTGAAATTCTGGTGCAGAAAGATTTTCTGTTAGCTTTTAGGGCTATCAATCAGATGTGTATATAAGTAGGAGGTCTACAGGTATATCAATTTCTTTTATTTGCTGCTGAGTGTAAACTAAGTGTAAACTTAGTGGCATTTGTATAAATGTTATATACTCTGAAGCCTAAGTATAACTGTTTTTACCTCTTTCTTATAAATGAATAATTTTGAATATATATTTATATATCTCACACATAATGGTGATGATGGAACCTTTTAAAGTGCCTTGGAACAGATAGTAGTTTTAGTACAAAACAGATCCATTAGCTGTCAAATTCAGCTTTCCGTGGGAAGAAAAATAGAGTCAGTTCTCAGATAATGCTAAGAAAAGCTTTCACTTTTTCTGATACCTTAGGATATGAATTCTTTTGTAAAAAAAATTGCTGTGGGAAGACTATGACAGCTCACTGTTAATGAAGGTCACAAACTGGAAGAAAAAAAAAAGCTTCTTTGATCAAATGATATGAAACCTAAATCAAAGTGGTGCCCTTGATTCCAGACTAAAAGTGCACATTTCCAGAGTTTTCAAATATGCATGAGTTTTCTGTCTGACTTCACTTTGTATGATCTCTAGGTCCATCCACGTTGCTTCAAATGGCGTTATTTCATTCTAATAACAGAGTAGTACTCCACTGTATACATGTACCACATATTCTTTATGCATTCATCTGTTGTGGACATTTAGGTAGTTTCCATGTCTTGGCTATTGTGAATAGTGCTTATTTGCCACGCTTTTTATGTGACCTTGCATTGGTCTTTACTTTCCAGAGCTTCCCTGGTGGCTCAGACGGTAAAACTGCCTGCTTGCCATGCCGGAGACCCAGGTTCAATCCCTGGGTTGGGAAGATCCCCTGGAGAAGGAACTGGCAACCCACTCCAGTACTCTTGCCTGGAAAATTCCATAGGTGGAGGAAACTCATAGACTACAGTCCATGGGGTCACAAAGAGTCAGACTTTGCTTTCACTTTCACTTTCAATATCTCTATATTTGTCCTTTAGTCTGTAAGATTCCCTCTAGCTCAAGAATTCTGTAATGAATCAAAGTCATAATTTTGCTTTCAATAAATTTAATGTCAAGTTAGACCAAAGATGAGAAGGGATAGTTAGGGAGTTTGAGATTGACATGTGTATACTGCTGTATTTAAAATGGATAACCAATAAGGACCTACCATATAGCACAGGGAACTCTGCTTAATGTTATATGGCAGCCTGGATAGGAAAGGAGTTTGGGAGAGAATAGATACATGTATACTTATGACTGAGTCCCTTCACTGTCCACCTGAAACTATCACAACATTGATAATTGGCTGTACTCCAATACAAAATAAAAAGTTTAATAATTAAAAAAGAAAGAGCTGTGCTGGACTACAATGTGGAACATAGATTTTGTGGAAAATCTGAGAAGACGGGCCAGTCAGAGCTATGCATGCACAGAAGGGTACATGAAGGAGATGAGATAACTTACAGGAGGGGAAGAAGGAAGGGGTCCCACGTAATGGACAATAGGAGTTATGAGCCAAAGATGTGAGCAGTTTCAAGAACCACAGGGGTATGTTGGAAAGTGTATGTGAGTGAGGAATGATGGGCTGACCCCCAGGATGCTCTTCGGTTGTTTTGCAACTGTCCTGAGGGCTCATCTCTAGCGTCATCCATGTCTCAGTTTCTTGTTCTGTTTAAGAGTGCCCATGGACTCAGGGTGATGTTGTCCAATCCATGGGGTTCTAACTGCCTGCCCTTCTCATTAGAACAGCAGAAATCTATGGCATCAGAGATAATTTTGTTTAACCAGATTCTAACATCAAACTAGTCCTTCCTCTGGAAAGTCTACTTGTTTAAATGAACTCCAGTAAAATGTTCAAAATTGAAACTACATGACAAATTTTATAGACAAAAATGACAAAACTCTGTATCTCTACTAACTCTTGAAAAATGGGCAATTTATAATTTTATTAGCAAAATAATAAAACTGTACATGAAATTTTATAAAAAGGGATTTTTCTCATGGAAAAATGAACATGTATGAAGCACAGTAAAGATTAACCACCCAGGAAACAAAGCTTACTTATTGTCTGCCTCTTTTTGGATATTAAACTTTTTCCCTCCACAAAGGCCTGGTTTGTCCCTTTGGCAGACAAGTCTGTTGTGCTTTTTACTGACAGGGCAGAAAATAGAGTCTGCTATCCAGTTTGAAATGAGCTGCCTTCAACGCAATGAAGAGCTCACTTGTTTTTGTTTGCCTGCAGGATGGTGTCAGTAGGCCCAAGGTAGAACGTTCTGTCTGTATTTCATCCTTAGCAACTGTCTTAGTGCTGAACTTTCAACAGTGAATTCTTCATACTGAGAGACATGTTGCAAATCTAGATCATTAATTACTATCTAGGTTGAGTGGAAATCCAATTCCACTATTGGAAAAAGTTATTCAGCGCTTTCTTCCAACAGACAAAAGGCCTCCTCATTTTTGTCACCCTGGGCCTTCTCGCAGCTTATACTCTGGATCAAGAGATGGGCAATGTCCATCTAGCTTTTTCTGGCCAGCAGATCTGAATTCTTGCCAATCTGAGGCATATGATCTGAATGTGTTCACCTACTTCTTTTATACAAAGAAGCTAGGTCTTCCTGATAAGTCAGAAATAGTATTTCTAAAAGGTACACTGATAAATGTCTCTCATATTTAGAAAATAGGGAATGCATGTCTTAGTTTTGGGAGAGTTTTATCTCTTGCTAAAGAAGTTCCAATGTTACCTCTCAGAACAGCAGGATAGGACTTTCCTGATGGTCCAGTGGTTAAGAATCCACCTGTCAATGGAGAGGATGTGGGTTCGCTACCTGGTCTGGGAAGATGCCACATGCCATGAGACAACTAAGCCTGCACACCACAATTGCTGAGACTGCTCACCTAGAGCCCTTGCTCACTGCAGTGAGAAGCCAGAGTACTGTAACTAGAGAGTAGCCCCTGCTCACCACAACTAGAGGAAGCCTGCTCGCAGCAAGGAAAACCCAGGGCGGCAAAAAAAAAAAAAAAAGAATAGCAGGATAGACATAGAGGATGAACTCCAGATTGGGGGTTGGAGCCAAGGGTGGGAGTCTCAGTTCTTCTGAGTTAGGAATAGCTGTGTGGTGGAGGCAGACCTGTTCCCCCAATCAGCCTCTCACAACTGCACATTCTCTACCCCAGGCAGGAAGCCAACTTGGTATCTGATTGTCAAGTTGGGGAGGAACATTGTCCAACATCATTTTGTCAGTAATACAATTGCCTGGCTTAACCAGTTCCCAGTGTGGGAGGGAAAGGTTAGTAGGAGAGGTTGTTTCTCTATCTCTAGTCAAAAAGACCTAGCATGGACCCTGGAACCCTGCTGGAATTGTCAATTTTGGCTTAAAATGAATGAAAGTAGAAAGAGTGGATCTGGTAGGAAAAAAAAACCAAGCAGGTTGAGTGTGAAGATTATACACAGGCAGTTGGAAGTAGTTGATGTGACTTCCAACTCCCAAAGATAGATCATTAGCATTCTAAGAGCAAACAGCAGTCTTTCTCCTCATGGGAAGTTCAGGAGAGAATGGTTACCCTTAGGACTTCCAGAACACATGACCTTTCTGAGTCTGGGGTCTCAGCCAACGCTGGAGGAACTCAAAGAAGTCCCCCGCCCCAACTCCAAGATTTATGTGTTGACTTAGAACAAAGGGAGATGTTTGCCAGCTCAGGGTTCAGGTTTTAAATCAAAGAGTTGAGGAGATAGCAAGATAAAGGGCCTGATTGCATTTCAGTTTCTTTCTCTTTTAAAAATAATAAGGGTCAGGAACACAGTGATCCCAAAGCAGGAGCTGGACAAAGTCCATTTGGTTTCCAAGCCTTGATGTGGGAAGAAAAGACATGACATGGACCATTGATCTCGATCCCAAGAAGGATGATGATGTACAAACAGTAATGCTCATGAATCAAACGGAGATTTTTATTTTCCCTCTTTGGGGTAAATTTTGAGAAGCCATTGCTGGTGAGGGTGGGACTTCTGCCTCCAGCTGCCTCTGCCTGGCGGAGGAACTGAACTGCGGAGGTGTCAACGGGAGCATGGCTACCTGAGAGTGAGCAGGGCTCAGAGACCAGCATCTGTCTCCCAGAATCTCTTGCTCCCCTGCCTGTCTGCCTGCCCCATTTGGCAGTCACTTGCAAAATGACTGCTGTGCCTCCATCTGGGGAATCTCTGAGGAACATCAGGGATGTGGGCTGTGAAACGTGGATGCACCTTCCAGATTTTTTATTTGTCGCTAATGGCTTTCTAGGGACAGAAATGTTGGGAGACCCTTGTGGACCTAGTGCTCACTGGACAGTTGTTTTCTAGGATATAGGATGGCTACCGCCATTTTTGTAGCCAGTGACGCTGATTTATCCAGGGTGGTGAGGAATCACATAGGTGAGTTAATCACTCGGAAGAGAACAGCTGATGCCAGCTGTCTAGCGAACAGCGAGGCTTTACTGTATTTTGAGGCTTTTAAAGTACACACACACACACATTCCCATTAACTCTGCTGTATGTATAAAGTGTTAGTTGCTCAGTCACGACCGACTCTTACAACCGCATGGGCTGTAGCCTGCCAGGCTGCTCTGTCCGTGGAATTCTCCAGGCAAAAATACTGGAGTGTGTAGCCATTCCCTTCTCGAGAGGAGCTTCCCCATCCAGGAAAAATCCAACCCAGGTCTCCTGCATTGCAGGCAGACTGTTTACCATCTGAGCCACCAGGGAAGCCCGTAAGTATAAAAGCTATTTGCAATTCATGAAAATGTGATTGTGCCAAAATGGGTTTAAAATGTGTTTTGTTCCCAATTATGGTCATGAAAATAGTCCAAAATGGTCCTTGTGTCCCACTAGTGAACTTCGATGACCTGGTTACTCTCACCTTTTCAACCTAATGGTGCTGATCTGTTACCATCTTTCATGCAGGACAGGGGTCCCCAAACTCCAGGATCTAGTGCCTGGTGATCTGAGGTCAAGCTGATATAATGATAATAGAAATAAAGTGCACAATAAACGTAATGCACTTGAATCATCCTGAAACCACCCCTGGAAAAATTATCTTCCATAAAACCAGTCGCTGGTGCCAAAAGAGTTGGGACTACTGGTGCAGGAGTATCACCCAGAAAGCTGCAGAGCCCAGCTATGGGATAATGGTGTTCTATACAGTCCTTTGTATCTAGAGCTAACTTGACTAAAGATCCTCTGAGTACATCAAGGTCCCAGACTCACCATAGATACCACCTACTTCCTTGCTGATGTCTTGAGGCTCTGTTTAGGAGAAAAATTTGCACAGGTGATAAGTAGTCCCAGCGGAGGGGAGTTGGGGTGGGGGGATGAGTAAAAGAGGTGATTAAGAGGAGGAAAATGTGAACCTTCTAGATCTTTCCATTGCCTATTCCTAAACCCCTTTCCATACTCAGCCGAAGCTCCCCAGTGTGGAAACCATGAGCAGCAGGAACCCAGAAACTGAAAATCAAGGTGGAGGCAGCTCAAGAATGGTGGAACATTTCGGCCTCTAGGCAGGGCCGTCCTCATAGGCGGAGGCCTGGGCCCTGTCAGCTCACTGTTGGGTGACTTCTGCTCTAATTCACAGGCTATTGATTTATCGGGTCGAGGGAGCTGACAGGAACCGACCCCATGGCAAGATTAGAAACGACAGCCAGATGCAGACCCAGCCTCGGAAATGGTGAGCACTGGTCTCATAGCCAACTCCCTCACCCCCTCACCCCTTCTCCCAGCCGCGCGCGCACGAATCTCCTGGGTCTGACTTCTCCTTCCGGGTCTGACTTCTCCTTCCGGGCCTGACCCTCTGCCCGCAGGCGCCCAGGCATCTGTCCTTGTCCTCATGGCTAAATAAACCC
Source organism: Oreotragus oreotragus (assembly GCA_006410675.1). Taxonomy (NCBI): domain Eukaryota; kingdom Metazoa; phylum Chordata; class Mammalia; order Artiodactyla; family Bovidae; genus Oreotragus; species Oreotragus oreotragus. Next base: position 313,875 of record SJYX01000368.1, read on the forward strand.
GTTCAGACCCTGGAGGATGAACAACAGGACAAGTTAACGGCACCTGACGGGTCCGTTGGTGAGAAGCTCTGTCTGCAACATGATTTCTGACAAGTCGTTTGGCATAATTAAAAAATCGCTAAACAGAGCTAAGAAAAAACTCCTCAAAAATAGATGTGATTCTGGATGAGATTCTAATGGCATAATGGACTCTCGGTTTAAATTTATCTGTAAAAGAAGCTCCTGTCAGAAGCTGGGTGGAGAGGGTGGGTAAAGTTGGCAGCAGGAACACATGGGGACTGACGTCAGATTTTCTCCCAGGGGCGTGGGAGTTAGGAAAGGGGGAGATGGGAGAAGAGGACTTTATCAGCTGTTTGAGTTTTCTCGGAGTGGCAATAACTGTATTTTAAACTCTATTCAAATTCTTTAATGCCAATCTATTTTAGGCATAAAACCAAAAATATGTTTTCTATGACATAATAGGGATCCTCTAGCTGAAACTCCAGTACTTTGGCCACCTCATGCAAAGAGTTGACTCATTGGAAAAGACTCTGATGCTGGGAGGGATTGGGGGCAGGAGGAGAAGGGGACGACCGAGGATGAAATGGCTGGATGGCATCACGGACTCAATGGACGTGAGACTGAGTGAACTCCAGGAGATGGTGATGAACAGGGAGGCCTGGCGTGCTGCGATTCATGGGGTCGCAAAGAGTTGGACACGACTGAGCAACTGAGCTGAACTGAACTGAACTAGAGAAAGAAAGAAGAGTAGGGAATGCGGGATGGGGTGGGCCAGGGGATTGAGCCCCTGGGTGGTGTCTAAGGGGATGCAAGTAGAACTGTAGCAGCAGGGAGTCACGTGTTGCATGGTAGCCCCTGGCATATGGGCACAGGCCATGCAGAATACTAGGGGTTTACAGTTGTCAAAACCATCCCAGCCAAACTGAGAGAGTAGCTTTGGCACACAGACACTGCCACTGCTAAGTCGCTTCAGTCGTGGCCGACTCTGTGCGACCCCATAGGCGGCAGCCCACCAGGCTCCCCAGTCCCTGGGACTCTACTGACAAGAACACTGGAGTGGGTTGCCATTTCCTTCTCCAATGCCTGAAAGTCAAAAGTGAAAGTGAAGTCGCTCAGTCATGTCCGACTCTTAGCGACCCCATGGACTGCAGCCCACCAGGCTCTTTCGTCCATGGGATTTCCCAGGCAAGAGTACTGGAGTGGGGTGCCATTGCCTTCTCTGACAGACTCTACCATGTGTAAAATAAATAGCTAGTGGGAAGTTGCTGTATAGCACATGGAGCTCAGCTGGGTGCTCTGTGATGACACAGAGGGGTGGGATGTGGAGAGGGGTTGGTGGGAGGGGGTATATGTATTCCTACAGTTGATTTACATTGTTGTACAGCAGAAACGAACACAACATTGTAAAGCGATTATCCTTGACCCCATGGACTGCAGCCCACCAGGCTCTTTCGTCCATGGGATTTCCCAGGCAAGAGTACTGGAGTGGGGTGCCATTGCCTTCTCTGACAGACTCTACCATGTGTAAAATAAATAGCTAGTGGGAAGTTGCTGTATAGCACATGGAGCTCAGCTGGGTGCTCTGTGATGACACAGAGGGGTGGGATGTGGAGAGGGGTTGGTGGGAGGGGGTATATGTATTCCTACAGTTGATTTACATTGTTGTACAGCAGAAACGAACACAACATTGTAAAGCGATTATCCTCCAATTAAAAAAAAAAACAAAAGTCATCCCAGCCAACCCACCTCCACTATCCATTTAAACAGGAGCCAGCAGGACGGCAGGTCCTAGCTCACCAAGCTTGGGAGAAGGGGCCCCTTGATGATCTCAGGGACAACACCCCAGTCAAAAACTTGCCTGCTGAGCACACAGCTCAGGGTCCTTGAAACAGCTTAGAAGCTTCGAGAAGAAAGCATTTTTCCGTCTGCAGGTGGTGTCAGCAGCAGCACCTGAGCCAGGACGTTGGCTGCCGGGTATTTGAAGCTTGGACCGTCCTGGTCTATTTGTGAACAACCCCCAGAGCCTGTCATATGATCACTTTTTTCTGCAGAGGCCCAGAGTGGAATTAGCAGGAGAGCAGAGTATGGGTTGAGAGCGAGCCATGTAGCTGGTGAATGAGCTTTGCTTGTGGCTTAGCGTCCACATTACAATCAGGTTTTTCTGTTTCTCTGCTCAGTACCTCTTGTGAGTTGCTAGAAACAGAAAATGTTCTGTTGTGGGAAAGTGTTCATAAAGAGATACCATTAAGTACATGAATTTTGAAAATGAAAAGGATACAAAATGCTCCAAGGGAGCTGTGGGTTTTAGCAGAAGGGAGATACCATAGACAGACTTCAAAATCTGTGGCTTCACCAGGGCTCTGGATGTTGGCTCTAGTGTATTTTCTGATTTTGAGATGTGAAGGAGCTGCAGATCCTGAAACCAAGTAATAAAAGGAATCTATTGTTCAGTTTCTCAGTCATGTTTGACTCTTTGCGACCCCATGGACTGCAGCATGCCAGGCTTCTCTGTTCTTCATCTCCGGGAGCTTGCTCAAGCTTATGGAAGGAATCTACTGTTAGCCAAACCACATATTGATGTCACTCAAGTTGGGCGTGGTTTAAACATTGATAAAACCCGGTTTTCTAGTTTTCCCAGGTGAATCCCAATGGCATACTCTTTCTAGGAGCGGTTTCTGATGTCTGTATTACAGTCACAAGTCCACTGTTTTCCTGCATCTGGGCACCCACATAGGTTGGATCATTGGGAACTGGTGAAATTGGTGGTGCATTCAACCTGCCTTGGAGAAGTGGATGAGAGAGTAGCCCAAAGCTGCTCCTCCCAAGACTGCTGCTGCTGCTGCTGCCGCCAAGTTAAATCAGTCGTGTCCGATTCTTAGCAACCCCACAGACTGTAGCCTTCCAGGCTCCTCCGTCCATGGATTCTCCAAGCAAGAGTACTGGAGTGGGTTGCCATTGCCTTCTCCTCCCAAGACTGCAGAACAAACAAAAAGAGGCTGAGGGTTTACCGAGCCGATGACGAGGATCTGCTTATAGCATGGCTCAGTGCCTCATGTCCCTGAATAGCTGCAAATATGTCCTGAACCCCAGACTTTTATAAGTCTGGGCAGCATCTGATATTCAAGCCTTAACTCCAATCAGCAGCACTGAAACTAGGGGAACCCCAGGGACAGAAAAGAGCTTAGAGCAAGTTTTTGGAGGGCAAGTTTCTTTAATGAGCATCTCCAAAGTAAGCTCTAAATTCTTTGGTTTTGGAGAATACTGGTTCAGTGATATTGTGTGCAGTAAATGAAGCCCTCACCTGAGGTCTTGGACATCTTTATTAGAAAGAGCTGGGGACTCTGTCAGATTCTTTCTTGCCCAGCATTTTGCTAGGCCCCTAAGGACTCCCTGAGATGGTTTCTGCCACGCACAAAGAAGGGCATGGATGTTTCTTTTGTAAGTGCTCTGGAAAGTCATCGGGAACTTGCCTCTCTGCTTTATTGTTTCTTGTAACAAAGTCAAGATGAAAATCCATGAACTGTGTTCTGGGGGCTACTGTGAAATATGGCCATGGGGTTGCTGTCACTGTGAGAGGGGCCATATGGAATAGTTACATTCTCACTGAAGGCAGAGGACCTTTACCACTGCCTGCATGACTCTGTGCAGCCCTGGGGAAGGTGGGTGCTGGTCTTTGGAAAGAAATCTGTCCTGTGATTGCTCAAAACTAAAGAAGCAACATTCCTGCCTTTGTAGAGGGCAGCCAGCCACTGCCACATTTCTTCTTGCCCATGCACCTCACAGACTCGGCCCACCCGTCCTCGGTCATCCTCGTCACCTGGTCTGCCTGGCTTTCTCTCTCCCTGACCTTCCTGGGGTGTGGCATGATTTCCCATCTTTGCCTCTTTCCACACTCTCTCTGAAACAGGCATGCTGAGTCCCTCATTCAAAAGAGCAGAAAAGAACATTGAGTTCTCACCAGAAATTAGTTCCATTCAAATGGCCTGAGTAGGATGTTTGACCCAGGGGTGCATCTCTCCGTCTGGGGTGGCTGGGTAAAGGTTGATGCCTTTATCCTTTTCCCTAACATTGCCTGTGGCCCTGGGACAAACTTCATGTCCATCAACTGCACCCTGGAACTCTGGGTCCTTCTGTGATCCATGCCCCGATTTTGTCTCCCGTCTTAAACTTGAAGCTCCCAGTTTTGCCCTTGATGTATAATCCACAGCTCTCATCACTTGGAGTTACTTTCTGATGCCTGATTCATTTCTTCACTTCTGCTATTCCTCATAGAAATTTACTAGTCGGTGATTAAAGCTAATTCCATCCCTGGGTGAATCATGGCTTTTACAACTTTTGTTCTAAATTAAGCCCTGGGCCAGTCTTACCAGTAGCCCCATGGCCTCAATAAAGGACACCCAGTGTCCCAGGTGCCTTGTCTGCGTTGCCTCATCTCTAATCAGAGCTTATAGCCTGCGCTTTGTCCTACCCCATTTCTAAGCTTGCCTCCGTGTCTGACCTACTATAATTCAGAAGTTTTGCTCAGAAGTGTGCATCTAGTTCTCCACTCATTTACACGTCATCAGTCCTGGTTTCATAGTCCTTATCGTGCTGTATTTTAATTACCAGCAGACCTCAGAGATATCATGGGTTTGGTTCCAGACCACCACAATAAATTGAATATCAGACTAAAGCAAGTCTCAGGAATTTTTTGGTAGGCTGCAGTCCATGGTGTCGCTAAGAGTCTGACACAACTTAGTGACTTCACTTTCACTTTTCACTTTCACGCATTGGAAAAGGAAACGACAACCCACTCCAGTGTCCTTGCCTGAAGAATCCCAGGGATGTGGGAGCCTGGTGGGCTGCTGTCTATGGGGNAGTCTCAGGAATTTTTTGGTAGGCTGCAGTCCATGGTGTCGCTAAGAGTCTGACACAACTTAGTGACTTCACTTTCACTTTTCACTTTCACGCATTGGAAAAGGAAACGACAACCCACTCCAGTGTCCTTGCCTGAAGAATCCCAGGGATGTGGGAGCCTGGTGGGCTGCTGTCTATGGGGTTGAACAGAGTCGGAGATGACTGAAGTGACTTAGCAGCAGCAGCAGCAACAGTGCATATATAAGTTATGTTTACACTGAAGTCTATTAAGTATGCAATAACAGCATTATGTCTAAAAGATAATATATATACCTTAATTTTAAAATAAAAAAGGCTAACCATCATGTGAACCTTCAGTGAATTATCATCTTTTTACTGGTGAAGGGTTTCAAATATGGTGAGAATGATCAAAATGTGACCCAGAGACATGAAGTGAGTAAACACTGTTGGAAAGGTGGCGCCAATAGACTTACTCAACGCAGGGTTGCCATAAACTTTCAACTTCTAAAAAATGCAATATCTATGAAGCACAATACAGAGAAGTGTGCCTATATTTGCTCACCCGTTGGTCTCCTAGACCTCTCTATGAGCTCCTCTTGGGCAAGAACTGCACTTCATTCATCTTTGGGTGACAAGACAGGTGCTCAGAAAATATTTACAAGCCACTCAGGTTCTCAAGGGAGAGACCTTATGGAATCCTCAAACGTTAGCCTCGTTGCAGTCAGTACTTTATCCTGAAAGCAGTGGGAAGAACAAATGACCTATAACAAATGCTGGAGAGGGTGTGGGGAAAAGAGAACCCTCCTACACTGTTCATGAGAATGTAAGTTGGCACAGTCACTATGGAGAATGGTATGGAGGTTGCTCAAAAAAACTAAAAATAGAGCTACCGTATGATCAATCCAGCAATCCCACTCCTAGGCATATATCTAGAGAAAACTATAATTCAAAACTACCTGCACCCCAATGTTCATAGCAGCACTATTCACAACAGCCAAGATGTGGCTAAATGTCCATTGACAGATGACTGGATAAAGAAGATGTGGTATATACGTATAAACAATGGAATACTACTCAACCATAAAAAAGAAATAATGTCACTTGCAGCAACATGGATGGACCTAGAGATTATACTCAGTGAAGTAAGACAGAGAGAGCAAGACAAATATCATATGATCTCACTTATATGTGAAATCTATACTATGGCACAAATGAACTTATTTACAAGACAGAAACATACTTACAGGCATAGAGCACAGACTTGTGGTTGCCAAGGAGGCTAGGGGAGGGACGGAGTGGGAGTTTGGGATTAGCAGATGTGAACTATTATATATAAGGTGAATAAACAACAAAGTCCCACTGTATAGCACAGAGAACCATACTCAATATCCTTTGATAAACCATAATGGAAAAGAATGAGAAAAAAAAGGAACAAATGACCAAATTATCAAGAGACAGTCTGTCCTCATTCATCCTAGAGACTTTCTTAGTTCGGTCTGTCTGTTTCTATTTGTTTATATGCTCCTGTTTAAACAGAATGGAATTCTTTCTGAAACTCAGGTCATGTTGAGTCAGCTGACCACAACAGTTGGGAAAATATTTGCTGCATTCCACTTTTTTTTTTTTTATTGTCAGTAAAAGCTAAGGTTCAAAGCACACATGCTACAACATTGTCTATCGCGAGAAGGCATAGAAGCTTCCAGAAAGATGTGATCAGCTTGGACTGCTAAGACCTCCTCTCCCCATCTCTCTGTCTTGCTGTGTCTTCCTGACCCACCTGTCCAGCCTTCCTCACCTCCAGAGGCACCAGGAGACAGAAGCACATGCATCTGAGAGCAGAGGGCAGGGGCAGGTCTGGGGATACAAAATCACATGACAGAGAGCTGGCCTCTTATGTCTCAGCCTCACTCCTGAGCCTCAGTTTCCTCATCTGTAAGATGTGGGAGATGCCACATACCTTACAGAGTTGTTACGAGGATGAGGAATGTCTGAGTGCTATGATTATTGTGGTGATTATGGAAACCTCTAGGCTCAGATGACATTCTCAAGCTGCCACATCACGAAAATCAAGGAGTTGCTTATGCATTATTCATCACACCTTGACATGACTTTTATATAACATTCAGCCAGAATATCTTCGATCTGTTTCTTGTTTCATTTGCGATTCTGAGCCAGACCACAGGATAACTAGCTCAGCAGTTCAACAAACTGCTTCCCGCCCCCCCCCTCAGTAAATGAGCATCTGTTTGTGCCAAGGTCTCAGGTTCCTGAAGTACCTGCTTGAGATATGGATGAAGGAAGGCTCAGGTGGGTGTCTTGAAATTTCTCAGCTAGATTATTAAGGCTGCATGACATGTGTGCAACAGGGATCTATTTGGAGACACTGTGGGAAGGTGAACCAAGCTCAGATTTTCCAGGGAGCAACTGTCGAATTTTAATTAGCTTTGAGTCTTTCTCTGCTGGAAATAGCAGATCCCTGAGTGCTTTTTTCAATAGCATTACGGTAATTATACACATTGTATTTTTGTACACTTGGAGGAACCAGAAAGGCTGGTACATGCTTGGAGTGACTGTCAGAGAGATGTTTAAAAAATATGAATGACAATAGTGTACACCATCTGGTTTATGGTCTCCACCAACATTCTGAGACGGTGCTGTGCAATTGAACTTCCTGGGATAACAAAAGCATTCACATCCGTGTGGTCTCATATGGTGGCCCCTGGCCACATGTGACCATCAAGCACTTGACATGTGGCTTCTGCGACTAAGGTCTAAGTTTTTTAACTTTATTTCATTTTGATGAATTGAAATTTAAAATAGTGCCTGTGATCAGTGGCTACCATGTTGGACAGTGCAACTCTAATGCACCAATTAGAGCTTCCTGTAGCCGTCTTGCCATCCAAAGAACCACTGGGGCAGAGGAGGAAACCCACAAGGTAGCTGGGGAGCTACAAAGACCATGAACTTCAGCTCAGCTGAAGCCTCTTGATTTGGTTCTCTGGTTTTTTGTTCCACAATAGATTGGAAGCATCCAATTAGAATGAGAGGCAGGCATGATGGAAGAGTTGAAATCCTTTTCCAAAAGAGAAAAACAGTCTAGGATCACTGAACACAGGACAAGCAGCCTTTATACCTTAAAAAGTATGGTATTTTGGTGCCTTGGACCATTGAAAAAATGTTAAGGGTTCAGGGATGTAAGAATGGACAGAAAGGATAAGAGCCAGCTTCATCCAAGTCTTCGTCCTTCAAAGGAAGTAAAAATATAAATGTTTGGGCACACAGGTTGGCGAGTGTTGGTTATCTGAAGAGTCCAGCTCCTGATCACGTCCCATCCCTCCTATAAGCAAGAGATGCTCTGTGATGTCCCACTGCTCTCGGGATGAAAGCCCAGATAATTGCGTGACCCTCCAGATTGCCTGCTGGAGCTTTCCCATTGCCCTGCCTCAGTGAATCCTACTTCTCCTCGTTCTCTGTTCTCCAGCTGTACTAATTTTCCTTCTCTTTCTGGAAGGTGCATGAGCCTTCCTCCAAAGGACTTTGCATGTGCTGGCCCCTGTCTCTAGAAGGATTCTTTCACCCAGCTTCACTCCTCTTCCCCTTTGGGTCCCAGCTCAGATGCTCCTGCATGGAAAGCCTGCCTCACATCCATCCCTGTCTGCCCCAAGTAGACCTGATTCATTTGTTATTTACTCTTCCACATGAACTTCTTGGGCCGAAGCCTACTTGAATATGTGTGTATTCATCAGTGAGAGCATCTGCTTTCTTCATTGGTAAAGTCAAAGAAAGCAGGGTTTGTGTTTGGCTGGATCCCTCTACCTTTGTGTCTCCAGTGCCTGGTTGATGTTCAAAAAATGCTGACTGAGGGAATGAATGAGTTCTGGTTTGTTTCTAAGACAATTTTCAGGATGCCAAGTGTCTTCCAACTCCTAACACTTTCACATCTTTTTATAAAGTCTGTTTAGTCTCTGAATGACTCATCTTCTCTTTACAAGCCATTTCGAAGTTTTTCGTGTCCCATAACTTTTTGTCGTGAAATCTTCAACCTTAAAATTCCACCCACCTCTCCCTGATTTGTTCCACTGGCTACAGTCACCCCCAAACTTCCTGTTTCCTTTAAACCATTTGCTCTCCTGTTGGCAGGCTGGATGGTTCCTGCCATCTGTGGTTCTTTCCTCAGTAATTCAATTTTCTTGATTTTTTTTTTCACTGTTTCTCTCACTTGATTGCCCTGATAGCCTTTGAACTCCTAGCTTACTTTCTCTTGGCCAGAATATCTGCATTGTCTTTTGAGATTTTTAATTTATGCTCCATGCAATTTTTTTTTCTGTCTTTTCCTCAGATTTCTTCTAAATTTGCAGTCTTTCTATTCCTGTTCTTTCCCTTTTAAAGAAAAGCATTCAGAAGTGGGGAAAATGAAACCCACACTTACTTCCAACTCTTCTTACTTCTAAAACATAAAACATTACAAAAGAAAGGTCTCAGTTAATTATTTCCAAAACCTTCTGGGGATTCCCAACTTCTCGTTTTCTGTCTCATTCCATTTTTTTTTTCCAAAACAAATCATGGGTGAAAAAAAACTCCCATTAATCCTATGCCTCCTCCCTAAACTTCAATTATGCCTCAGGCTTCATTCTTTTTTTATTTTTGAATGAGCTTTCTTCATTGCTTAAATGATTTTCCCTTTCTGGTATACCTTATTTAGTACCAAATTCTTGATATAAATTTCAACTCTCTTTAGCAAGTATTTATTAAGCCCCTATTATGTACCAGGCACTGTTTTAGGAAAACAGTAATGAATAAATTGAAAGAAAAATCCCTCTGTTGGTGGAGATTACATTTTACACAGAGAAGTATAAAAAAACATAATGACATATACAGTATAAGTGCAGATAGTGACAAACTCCATGAAAAACATTATATGATAAATGCTATCTACAATGAAAAAAATCTGAACTTATAACTCCTAGCCTACAGGGCTGTTGTGATAATCATGGGAGCTAATGACTGTATTGAAGAAGGTTCTTTATCCTTGGTGGAAATTGGGACTGCTTTCTAAGCACAGGGTCCTGCCATAGGTGTATTACAAATCTTGTCATTATTTTTTTAATGAAAGGGAAGATTATCCACTCAGTGACTCAAGAGATTTTTATGGGCTGTCTTCTGTGGGTGATGTACTAACATACCTACCAGGTGCTGCCACAATGAAGAGAATATCCACGACACTGTGCCTTCAAGAGCAAGACTGAAATAACAAGCTGGCTCACAGCAGCCTTTGCCTGGGGAAGGCCACTGGGGACAGGGGAGCTGCTAGGCTACCTTCAGGTCACTCTGGGGGACTCACCTCCACCCAGTCCACAGTCTGTGGCCCTAGATGGCAGAGCTCTGGTTACTCTTTTGCTACAAAGTTTAGAAGTGTGTTATAAGGATTTGTTGTTGTTTAGTTGCTAAGTTTTGTCTGACTCTTTGAGACCCTGTGGAGTGTATCCTGCCAGGCTCTTCTGTCCATGGGATTTCCCAGGCAAGAATACTGGAGTGGGTTGCCATTTCCTTCTTCATGGGAGCTTCCCGACTCAGGGATTGAACCTGTGNTGTTATAAGGATTTGTTGTTGTTTAGTTGCTAAGTTTTGTCTGACTCTTTGAGACCCTGTGGAGTGTATCCTGCCAGGCTCTTCTGTCCATGGGATTTCCCAGGCAAGAATACTGGAGTGGGTTGCCATTTCCTTCTTCATGGGAGCTTCCCGACTCAGGGATTGAACCTGTGTCTCCTGCATTGCAGGTGAATTCTTTACCGCTGAACCACTAGGGAAGCCCATTATGAAGAAAGCAAGGCCAATAGCTCAGATTCATGTACTTAGCATTGGAAGGATCTTCATATGACATCTGTCAATTTCACAGGTGAGGAAATATATAGAAAAACACATATACAAACACACACATATATACATACATATCCATTCTTTGGATCCCAGACAGGCCCTTTTTCTACTTTCTTTTTTAATTTAATTTTTACTATGTAATGACCTTCTTTGTTAATTTAATTTTTTTAGTATTGAGGCATAGTTGATTTACAATGCTGTGTTAGTTTCAGGTGTATTGATATATATGTATATATATGCTGTGATATATATATATATATATATACACATATATGTGATACATATATCTATGCACATATATGTGTATATATAAGTAAGTAAGTGTTAGTCGCTCAGTCATGCCCGACTCTTTGCGACCCCATGGACTGCAGCCCACCAGGCTCCTCTGTCCATGAGATTTTCCAGGCAAAGATACCGGAGTGGGTTGCCATTTCNATATATATATATATATATATACACATATATGTGATACATATATCTATGCACATATATGTGTATATATAAGTAAGTAAGTGTTAGTCGCTCAGTCATGCCCGACTCTTTGCGACCCCATGGACTGCAGCCCACCAGGCTCCTCTGTCCATGAGATTTTCCAGGCAAAGATACCGGAGTGGGTTGCCATTTCCTGCTCCAGGGGGTCTTCCCAACCCAGGGCTTGAACCTGGGTCTCCTGCACTGCAGGCAGATTCTTTACTGACTGAGCTACAAGGGAAGCCCATATATAAAAGAATATATATATTCTTTTAGATTCTTTTTCATTATATACATTCCATTATATATACACATAATATATATATTCCATGTGTTTATATAATAGAATATATATATTCTTTTAGATTATCTACCATTATATTATTACAAGTTACTGAGTATCCTAGGCTATATAGTATGTCCTCATTGACTGTATTATATATAGAGGTGTATCTATGTTAATCTCAATCTTCTAATTTATCTAATTTATACTACCTTTCTCCTTTGTTAACCATAAGCTTGTAATGACCTTCTGACAATAAACATTTTGAGTCAACTTTTCAATTTAATTCAACCAACCTTTCCTGTTTGAGTATGTGAATAATTGCTTGCCTTGTTTCCATGTTCAAGGAGTTTGCTGTCTGTAACATGGGAGACTTCATTCAGTGTTAAGTGCTACATAAAGGCATGAAACAAGGACCACGGACATGCACCAAAGGAGATGAACACTAACCCACATGAGGAATGAGGGCTCAGAAGTAGGCTCACAGAGGCTGGTCCCAGGGCGTAGGTGGGTGACAGAGTAAAGCACCTTCACAAGGGGCTTCCTGGGCCACGTGAAGGGAATTTGAACTCGATTCACTCAAGGTTTTGAGCAGAGGAGTAACTTCATCACAACTGTGCCTGAGGATTCAACTTCCAGAAGAGAGAGGAGAGGCAGGTTGGTGTTTGTTCAGCTGGAAGATGGAAGCTCGGTTCTGTGATTCACCTGCCCCCACGATAATAATAGTTCACGTTGATTGAATGAGCAGAGGGTTTTGCATACATTAGCTCACTTAATTGTCACAACAATCCTAGGAGCTTTTGTTATTTTGATTTTAGCTTGGAGGAAAGAGAAGCTTCAAGAGGCTACATGCTAGAAAAAGGCAGATTGGAGACCCAACCAGGTCAATCCTATCCCTAAATCCAGTTTCTCAACTGCAATATAATATTGCCCTGCAAGGTCATCTCCAACTGACAATGATTTTGTGAAGGTGGGGTACAGAGGGGAAAGGTGAAAATAATTATTAGACACCCCTACTCTGGCTGGTGTTGAAAAGGATGATTCAGGGACAAAAGTTGAACTTGACTGTGCTTGTCACCAGCCTGTACTGCGGGGGACGTTTGACCCCTAAGGGACTCCTTCTGCCGATTTTCTGGCCCAATTCCTCACCTTCAATTTGTCTGTGCCGAACTCCTCAGCATAATTTTTCATATCAATTTAGAAAAATTAAGAATTGGGAAAGCAAGGCTATTCTAAAATAATCACACGTAATGTTTTCAAAGCTTAACGCCTAGTTAGGGATAGTCGTTTTATTTGTGTTACCTGTTCTTATAAATTAGCCTTGAGATTAATTGACATCACTGCTCTTGTTGAACATAAAAGATCAAAGGCTGATTTTACAATTTACGTGCAAAATCAGAGTGGTGATTTTACATCATTCCTATATCCTGAATTGAGCGTTAATCTTATGCTAACCTCAGCTGGTAAAGAATCCGCCTGCAATATGGGAGACCTGGGTCCAGTCCCTGGGCTGGGAAGATCCCCTGGAGATAGGAAAGGCTACCCACTCCCGTATTCTGGCCTAGAGAATTCCGTGGACTGTATAGTCCATGGGGTCGCAAAGAGTCAGACATGACTGAGCGACTTTCAACCTTCCTAACTTAGTTGACTTCCTAGTGGCGACTTCTGGGAAGAAACATACCTGCACCCCTCCCTTTAGAACAAAACATCCTATGGCACTAAGACCCCAACCTTTACTTGTGTTTCATCCCAATTCCAGAACAATAGAACCATGATTACAGATGATGCTGTAAGGATCCTTCTTCATTTTAAAGAGATGTTTTACGACTCCGAGAGGCCACAGTTCCAGAACAATAAAACCATTAATATAGATGATGCTTTAAACATCTTCTATCATCTTAAGAGATGTAAACAGGTGCATCGTGAAAAAGCAAATGTACGCTAGGTAGGATTTTTGTCACCGTGAAACCTGCAGCCACGCACAAGGTTAATGTGGATGAACACGATGACCTGCAGCGCCTTTCCTCCATGTGTTAGTCCTGACTGGAGAATGAGGGCAGGTCATGTGTCCCCCTCCCCCTCTTCCTCCCACTGTCAATGGGCTTATCCTAATGAGTTTCCACCAAGATTTGTTAGATGAATATGCATACAAATTAATCAGTGATCTTACGAAATCAGAAAACACTTCATCCAAGGAAGTGTGGAATGAAAATATCTCCTGCCATATTAATCAACAAGAAATGTCACTGGCCTCCAAATGTGCATGAGGGCTCCCAAAACTGGGATCCAGCCGATGCCACCACCCTTCATGGTGATTGCTGAGGAGCTGGGTGAACGCAAGAAGCAAGATGAACAAAGAAGCAGGATTGGCCCCAGATACCTGAAGTGCAAATGAAAGGAATGAATTCAGTGAGCCCAGAGGCTTGCATCTTCCCATACAAGGAAGTCTAAATTCCTTAACTTGATACCTGATCTTTGATGTTCAGAGGGCTTGCTCCCTTTGTTGCAAGCTTCTGTGCCGTCCGACATCCCCTCCTGCCTCCTTGGAGCAGTTTTCTCAGAGCTACTGAGATGCTGACTCCTGGGCTCAGAATCCTAAACATTCCCACCAAATAAAATAACTCTCTACTTTCAGGTTGTGACTATATTTTTTAGTCAACAGAAGTCAATCCTGAATTCCCATTGTTTCAGAATGAAGATGAAACTCTAACCTGCTTTTTAATCACTTAAGGGACAATTTCTTGAAAGCTTTTCTTGTTTTTATTCTTGGCCATGCCATTTAATGAGATACGCACCCTATCTTGGCGTGTCCTCCTCCAGCTGAGGACACCATAGTCAGTAGTTTCTGTCCCAGAAATATGTCAAGAGCCCTATGTTGTGATAAGAATGTCCATATTGGGATGGGGAGGGGCTATCGGGGAGTCAGTTCAGTGTATGGGGTGCAGAATTGTTCTCTTTATTCAAGCTCAGAGCTGGAGAAGCATAGGCATCCAGCTTCCAGACTGGGAGGCGGTTTCAGCCACTAAATGCTCTTCCTCACATCACAGTTTTCTAGGCTGGGTACCAAGCGCCTCCTTAACCTCACAGCAGCCCACACATCCCTCCCTCCTGCCCTTCTTCTGCCTTCCTGTCTTTTTCCCTCTGAGCAGGTGGCCGGTATTCTCTGGTACCAGCCCCTCTCTTCCTAACGCCCTCGCTCCCTTTTCTGTCTCTCTTCTTTCCTTCCAGCTTCTCTCTTGTCTGTGTCCTACTTCACCTCCCATCCTCCCTTCTGTTCCAACACCTCCCTGCTTCTGGGTTTCTCCCCACATCCTCTTTCCTCTCCTCTCTTGGCTTCACCCACTTTTCTTCTACCCAACCCCTCAGCAGAGAAATATTTCTGTGTTTGGCATCCCCCTACCCTCCTTCTCTCTCACATGCACAGAAACTGCCCATTCTCTGAATATATATATATTTTTAAGATTGTGCTATGCGGCATGCGGGGTCTTATTTCCCCTACCAGGGACTGAACCCAAAACCCCTGCATTGGGAGTGTGGCGTCTTAAGCCCTGGACCACCAGGGAAGTCCTTCTGTGAATTTCACTGATTCCCTTGATGCTCCACTTTGACCTTCCCAGCCAGGCTCTCTGCCCTCACCTCTCATGTTGGGCTCCCCTTTGCTCTCCAGGGCTGTCCCTGCCACCACATCCCAGCTTTGTACACTCAGATCTCTAGTCCTTGTCTCAAACTCAGTACAGAAGAAGCCTCCCTATTCTCCTGCTCCCAAATAGACTCTTTCTCCCAACTTTCTTTTATAGTTCACGGTATCACCGCATCCCCAACCTTCCAAGTTCAAAATCTGAAGTCACCTTGATTGACACCCCTGCCAATCACGGAGTCTTGCTGATTTTTCCTTAAATATCTGCCTCGTTTCTCTTCCTCCCACTCTGCCCTACTCGCCTCTGGCTTGGCTCAGACTCTCATCCCCTCAAACTTGATGTTCTCTCCAAGTACTTTGCTGCTCCATCCTCTCACCCCACAAACCAAGGAATGGGTGGATTGCAGAGGGCACTGCATTGCTGAGGCCAGTGCTTTGGCCTTGGCAATGTCAGTGGGGGATGGGGAGAGAGGTGGGTGGGGAATGGGGTCAGGGACTGACTGGTATGCAGACCAGCTGTGGCTCCGCACCCTGCCCCCTGCACAACTTGGCCCCACTGTTGATCCACCTGCAGGAAAGGGGAGGGGCTCTAGGCACAGGGCTGGGGGAATAACCATAATCTAGTCTTCAGCTATTCTGCAGATATAAATTGAGTCCCCACAATACAGAGATACAGTAATGGACAAGACAGAGTTCCTGTCCTCATGGAGCTTCCTTAGAAACAAGAGGAAATGGATAGTAAATAAACAAAGAGGGAAAGTGATAGGAAGGGATAAATCACAGGACTTCTGTAGAAAAAAAAGAGTCAAATAAAGGCAACAAAATGTGAATGTGACCATTGGCCCATAAATATGAAAAGATGCTCAGCGTTATGAGAAATGGAAATCAAACCATAATGGTCAACCACCTAACACCCACTAGCATGGCGATAAAAAAAAAAATTTTTTTTTAAAAAAAAATAGAGAAGAACAAATGTTGGCAAAGAGGTGATGAAATCTAAACCCTCATCCATTGCTGATGGGAGTATAAAAAGGGGCAGCTGCTGTGGGAAAGAGTCTGGCAGTTCCTCCAAAAGTTAAATGTCAAGTCACCATATGACCCAGGGATTTCACTCCTACAGAGTCACTGAGAGAATTGGAAACACGTGTTCAAACAAAAACTTGTACATGACTGTTCAAGGCATCACTGCTCACAATAGTCCCAAGGTGGGGATGATTCTAATGACCTCAAGTGATGAGCGGATAGACAGACGGTTTCTGTACCTTCTGTGGAATATCATTCAGCCATGAAAAGGAGGGACATGCCCATCACATCCCTCCACATCGTGGAAGACCCCTGAAAACATCACGTTCAGTGAAAGAAGCCAGACACAAAAGGCCACATATCGTAGGATCCCGCTGATACACTGAAACCCACAGTGGCTCTGAGCAGTAGCCACCGTCACCTGCCTCCTCATCTCACACCTCAGTCCAGAAGCCACAGGTGGCTCCTTCTGCACCACCCCTCTTGCCCCCAGACAAGCACTTCCCTGCCTGCCTCGCAAATCACTGCTCTGCCCCTCACCAGGCCCCTCCCACACCCCCCACCCACCCAGCAATCATCCTTTTCTTCCTTTGGACTCTGGATAACCCTTCCTAGCCCAGTCCAGGGACCACCTCTGATGGATGTACATCCTGATACCAGCTGGGTCCTGAGCACTGGCCCCAGACCAGGTTGGAACTGTGACTTGCACATCAGCCATGGTACATGGGCACCTAGCACCCACCCCTGCCCCATTATATAACATGAGTGTTGTTGAGAGAGTGAGAGGAGATGCTTGCAAAGTGTACAGTATATATACACATAATATATATATTCCATGTGTTTATATAATAGAATATATATATTCTTTTAGATTATCTACCATTATATTATTACAAGTTACTGAGTATCCTAGGCTATATAGTATGTCCTCATTGACTGTATTATATATAGAGGTGTATCTATGTTAATCTCAATCTTCTAATTTATCTAATTTATACTACCTTTCTCCTTTGTTAACCATAAGCTTGTAATGACCTTCTGACAATAAACATTTTGAGTCAACTTTTCAATTTAATTCAACCAACCTTTCCTGTTTGAGTATGTGAATAATTGCTTGCCTTGTTTCCATGTTCAAGGAGTTTGCTGTCTGTAACATGGGAGACTTCATTCAGTGTTAAGTGCTACATAAAGG
This sequence comes from Oreotragus oreotragus, assembly GCA_006410675.1. Classification (NCBI taxonomy): domain Eukaryota; kingdom Metazoa; phylum Chordata; class Mammalia; order Artiodactyla; family Bovidae; genus Oreotragus; species Oreotragus oreotragus. The sequence continues at coordinate 331,215 of SJYX01000368.1, forward strand.
CATGAAACAAGGACCACGGACATGCACCAAAGGAGATGAACACTAACCCACATGAGGAATGAGGGCTCAGAAGTAGGCTCACAGAGGCTGGTCCCAGGGCGTAGGTGGGTGACAGAGTAAAGCACCTTCACAAGGGGCTTCCTGGGCCACGTGAAGGGAATTTGAACTCGATTCACTCAAGGTTTTGAGCAGAGGAGTAACTTCATCACAACTGTGCCTGAGGATTCAACTTCCAGAAGAGAGAGGAGAGGCAGGTTGGTGTTTGTTCAGCTGGAAGATGGAAGCTCGGTTCTGTGATTCACCTGCCCCCACGATAATAATAGTTCACGTTGATTGAATGAGCAGAGGGTTTTGCATACATTAGCTCACTTAATTGTCACAACAATCCTAGGAGCTTTTGTTATTTTGATTTTAGCTTGGAGGAAAGAGAAGCTTCAAGAGGCTACATGCTAGAAAAAGGCAGATTGGAGACCCAACCAGGTCAATCCTATCCCTAAATCCAGTTTCTCAACTGCAATATAATATTGCCCTGCAAGGTCATCTCCAACTGACAATGATTTTGTGAAGGTGGGGTACAGAGGGGAAAGGTGAAAATAATTATTAGACACCCCTACTCTGGCTGGTGTTGAAAAGGATGATTCAGGGACAAAAGTTGAACTTGACTGTGCTTGTCACCAGCCTGTACTGCGGGGGACGTTTGACCCCTAAGGGACTCCTTCTGCCGATTTTCTGGCCCAATTCCTCACCTTCAATTTGTCTGTGCCGAACTCCTCAGCATAATTTTTCATATCAATTTAGAAAAATTAAGAATTGGGAAAGCAAGGCTATTCTAAAATAATCACACGTAATGTTTTCAAAGCTTAACGCCTAGTTAGGGATAGTCGTTTTATTTGTGTTACCTGTTCTTATAAATTAGCCTTGAGATTAATTGACATCACTGCTCTTGTTGAACATAAAAGATCAAAGGCTGATTTTACAATTTACGTGCAAAATCAGAGTGGTGATTTTACATCATTCCTATATCCTGAATTGAGCGTTAATCTTATGCTAACCTCAGCTGGTAAAGAATCCGCCTGCAATATGGGAGACCTGGGTCCAGTCCCTGGGCTGGGAAGATCCCCTGGAGATAGGAAAGGCTACCCACTCCCGTATTCTGGCCTAGAGAATTCCGTGGACTGTATAGTCCATGGGGTCGCAAAGAGTCAGACATGACTGAGCGACTTTCAACCTTCCTAACTTAGTTGACTTCCTAGTGGCGACTTCTGGGAAGAAACATACCTGCACCCCTCCCTTTAGAACAAAACATCCTATGGCACTAAGACCCCAACCTTTACTTGTGTTTCATCCCAATTCCAGAACAATAGAACCATGATTACAGATGATGCTGTAAGGATCCTTCTTCATTTTAAAGAGATGTTTTACGACTCCGAGAGGCCACAGTTCCAGAACAATAAAACCATTAATATAGATGATGCTTTAAACATCTTCTATCATCTTAAGAGATGTAAACAGGTGCATCGTGAAAAAGCAAATGTACGCTAGGTAGGATTTTTGTCACCGTGAAACCTGCAGCCACGCACAAGGTTAATGTGGATGAACACGATGACCTGCAGCGCCTTTCCTCCATGTGTTAGTCCTGACTGGAGAATGAGGGCAGGTCATGTGTCCCCCTCCCCCTCTTCCTCCCACTGTCAATGGGCTTATCCTAATGAGTTTCCACCAAGATTTGTTAGATGAATATGCATACAAATTAATCAGTGATCTTACGAAATCAGAAAACACTTCATCCAAGGAAGTGTGGAATGAAAATATCTCCTGCCATATTAATCAACAAGAAATGTCACTGGCCTCCAAATGTGCATGAGGGCTCCCAAAACTGGGATCCAGCCGATGCCACCACCCTTCATGGTGATTGCTGAGGAGCTGGGTGAACGCAAGAAGCAAGATGAACAAAGAAGCAGGATTGGCCCCAGATACCTGAAGTGCAAATGAAAGGAATGAATTCAGTGAGCCCAGAGGCTTGCATCTTCCCATACAAGGAAGTCTAAATTCCTTAACTTGATACCTGATCTTTGATGTTCAGAGGGCTTGCTCCCTTTGTTGCAAGCTTCTGTGCCGTCCGACATCCCCTCCTGCCTCCTTGGAGCAGTTTTCTCAGAGCTACTGAGATGCTGACTCCTGGGCTCAGAATCCTAAACATTCCCACCAAATAAAATAACTCTCTACTTTCAGGTTGTGACTATATTTTTTAGTCAACAGAAGTCAATCCTGAATTCCCATTGTTTCAGAATGAAGATGAAACTCTAACCTGCTTTTTAATCACTTAAGGGACAATTTCTTGAAAGCTTTTCTTGTTTTTATTCTTGGCCATGCCATTTAATGAGATACGCACCCTATCTTGGCGTGTCCTCCTCCAGCTGAGGACACCATAGTCAGTAGTTTCTGTCCCAGAAATATGTCAAGAGCCCTATGTTGTGATAAGAATGTCCATATTGGGATGGGGAGGGGCTATCGGGGAGTCAGTTCAGTGTATGGGGTGCAGAATTGTTCTCTTTATTCAAGCTCAGAGCTGGAGAAGCATAGGCATCCAGCTTCCAGACTGGGAGGCGGTTTCAGCCACTAAATGCTCTTCCTCACATCACAGTTTTCTAGGCTGGGTACCAAGCGCCTCCTTAACCTCACAGCAGCCCACACATCCCTCCCTCCTGCCCTTCTTCTGCCTTCCTGTCTTTTTCCCTCTGAGCAGGTGGCCGGTATTCTCTGGTACCAGCCCCTCTCTTCCTAACGCCCTCGCTCCCTTTTCTGTCTCTCTTCTTTCCTTCCAGCTTCTCTCTTGTCTGTGTCCTACTTCACCTCCCATCCTCCCTTCTGTTCCAACACCTCCCTGCTTCTGGGTTTCTCCCCACATCCTCTTTCCTCTCCTCTCTTGGCTTCACCCACTTTTCTTCTACCCAACCCCTCAGCAGAGAAATATTTCTGTGTTTGGCATCCCCCTACCCTCCTTCTCTCTCACATGCACAGAAACTGCCCATTCTCTGAATATATATATATTTTTAAGATTGTGCTATGCGGCATGCGGGGTCTTATTTCCCCTACCAGGGACTGAACCCAAAACCCCTGCATTGGGAGTGTGGCGTCTTAAGCCCTGGACCACCAGGGAAGTCCTTCTGTGAATTTCACTGATTCCCTTGATGCTCCACTTTGACCTTCCCAGCCAGGCTCTCTGCCCTCACCTCTCATGTTGGGCTCCCCTTTGCTCTCCAGGGCTGTCCCTGCCACCACATCCCAGCTTTGTACACTCAGATCTCTAGTCCTTGTCTCAAACTCAGTACAGAAGAAGCCTCCCTATTCTCCTGCTCCCAAATAGACTCTTTCTCCCAACTTTCTTTTATAGTTCACGGTATCACCGCATCCCCAACCTTCCAAGTTCAAAATCTGAAGTCACCTTGATTGACACCCCTGCCAATCACGGAGTCTTGCTGATTTTTCCTTAAATATCTGCCTCGTTTCTCTTCCTCCCACTCTGCCCTACTCGCCTCTGGCTTGGCTCAGACTCTCATCCCCTCAAACTTGATGTTCTCTCCAAGTACTTTGCTGCTCCATCCTCTCACCCCACAAACCAAGGAATGGGTGGATTGCAGAGGGCACTGCATTGCTGAGGCCAGTGCTTTGGCCTTGGCAATGTCAGTGGGGGATGGGGAGAGAGGTGGGTGGGGAATGGGGTCAGGGACTGACTGGTATGCAGACCAGCTGTGGCTCCGCACCCTGCCCCCTGCACAACTTGGCCCCACTGTTGATCCACCTGCAGGAAAGGGGAGGGGCTCTAGGCACAGGGCTGGGGGAATAACCATAATCTAGTCTTCAGCTATTCTGCAGATATAAATTGAGTCCCCACAATACAGAGATACAGTAATGGACAAGACAGAGTTCCTGTCCTCATGGAGCTTCCTTAGAAACAAGAGGAAATGGATAGTAAATAAACAAAGAGGGAAAGTGATAGGAAGGGATAAATCACAGGACTTCTGTAGAAAAAAAAGAGTCAAATAAAGGCAACAAAATGTGAATGTGACCATTGGCCCATAAATATGAAAAGATGCTCAGCGTTATGAGAAATGGAAATCAAACCATAATGGTCAACCACCTAACACCCACTAGCATGGCGATAAAAAAAAAAAATTTTTTTTAAAAAAAAAATAGAGAAGAACAAATGTTGGCAAAGAGGTGATGAAATCTAAACCCTCATCCATTGCTGATGGGAGTATAAAAAGGGGCAGCTGCTGTGGGAAAGAGTCTGGCAGTTCCTCCAAAAGTTAAATGTCAAGTCACCATATGACCCAGGGATTTCACTCCTACAGAGTCACTGAGAGAATTGGAAACACGTGTTCAAACAAAAACTTGTACATGACTGTTCAAGGCATCACTGCTCACAATAGTCCCAAGGTGGGGATGATTCTAATGACCTCAAGTGATGAGCGGATAGACAGACGGTTTCTGTACCTTCTGTGGAATATCATTCAGCCATGAAAAGGAGGGACATGCCCATCACATCCCTCCACATCGTGGAAGACCCCTGAAAACATCACGTTCAGTGAAAGAAGCCAGACACAAAAGGCCACATATCGTAGGATCCCGCTGATACACTGAAACCCACAGTGGCTCTGAGCAGTAGCCACCGTCACCTGCCTCCTCATCTCACACCTCAGTCCAGAAGCCACAGGTGGCTCCTTCTGCACCACCCCTCTTGCCCCCAGACAAGCACTTCCCTGCCTGCCTCGCAAATCACTGCTCTGCCCCTCACCAGGCCCCTCCCACACCCCCCACCCACCCAGCAATCATCCTTTTCTTCCTTTGGACTCTGGATAACCCTTCCTAGCCCAGTCCAGGGACCACCTCTGATGGATGTACATCCTGATACCAGCTGGGTCCTGAGCACTGGCCCCAGACCAGGTTGGAACTGTGACTTGCACATCAGCCATGGTACATGGGCACCTAGCACCCACCCCTGCCCCATTATATAACATGAGTGTTGTTGAGAGAGTGAGAGGAGATGCTTGCAAAGTGCTTAACTTAGTCACTGATGCATAGTGAGCTCATGGAAACAGGAGTTGTATTTTCTGACTTCAACCTCACCTGTACTTAAAGCTTGAAATTGAGCACTTCATTTTGTACTATATTCGGTAATTATTTAACGGATGTAGGTGAGCATCAAAATGCATGATGAACACCAGTGATGGTATTTATATGTATTGGGATAACCTCCCCACCCTGGGGTTCCCAGGTGGTGCTAGTGGTAAAGAACCCGACCGCCAATGCAGGAGATGTAAGGCATGCAGGTTCGATCCCTGGGTAGGGAAGGTCCCCTGGAAGAGGGTATGGCAACGCACTCTAGTATTCTTGCCTGGAGAATCCCATGAACAGAGGGGCCTGGTGGGCCGCACAGAGTCGGACACGACTGAAGTGACTTAGCACAGCACAGCACAGCCTCCCCTCTACTCTGGCAACTCTTCTAACACAGAACATAGAAAATGCATTTGCGTGAATGTTTGGTAGCCCAGTGATGGATCGATTATTGATTGATTTGGTTCTGTCATCAAATAAGAATGGGATTTTCTTCAAACTAAAACTTCAAAGGAAGCAATGATCACTGGGCCAAAGGGGGACAGAGAGAGAGAAAAAAAACAGAGAGAGATAGAGGGAGGGAGGGGATAGAGAAATAGAGAGAGAGGTGGAGAACTGGCAAATAAACACCTAGTCCTGCCACCCTGAGCTGCGCTGAAAAAGTTCACAGGCACCAATATTCACAGGAATGAAAAAAACTGAACAAGGAGGAGTGGTGGCAAGTTCTTCCCCAAAGCAGCTTCGGCAAATGAACTCTTGTTTCAGAGACCATAGTTATTGGCATTCAAAGGAATAGTTAATATGTTATATAAAGAGATGGAAGGCAAATCTTTAAGGTCCTATCATCAGAGAAACGCATACATTTAAGAGACAGTAGACTAATGTTTCACAGCAGTTTAGAAGTAGGATATAGACAGATAGATAATAGATAGGTGGGTGATTGATAGATAGGTAGATGGTAGATAGATGTAATGGTACCCACCTGCTTGAGCAGGAAGCAGCTAGGGAAAGAGAACCACTTTGGTTTCATTCGATGAGAAGAGAAGATGAGAGAGGGCTGGGACCCGCTCCGTGTGAGCTGGTCACGTGACCAGCCTCCAAGCAGCTGCACCAGAGAAGAGAGAGGACCAACAGACCCTTGTTTCCTACCTTTCCGACTCCCAAGCACTCAAAGGTGTTTGGGCAGCTCCGCCAAGGCACAAGCATTCCTCAAACCCCAGCCCTTTCTGCACAGAGTCCCCCCTGCCATTTCTCTCCGAGATCCACGTTTCAGCACTTTTTGTTCCTCATTCAGAGAAACAGACACAAGCCCCGTTCAGCAGTCAAAAGCTAGGAAGCAGCTGGCTTCTCCTAGTGCCCACTGGCACAATTTTCCCAATCGTCTTCTCAAGAAAACAGTGAAAAAGGAAAGGAAATATTTACCTGAGATCCCCACCTTCTTCGCAAAAGTCTAAAATTGAACGCTTAAAAAGCAAGCCAATACATCTTCCCAGAGTGGTGTTTAAATCCGAAATCTGCCTCTGAGAGCAGCTCTGAGTTGAGCTCTGAATAGAGGCTGTGTGTTATTTTAACCACAAGGTTTCTAGTCGGGAGGAGGAGAGATGGAAATGAGGCTGGCGTGCAGAAGCCCCACCACCCCAAGTGAGACGAGCTCACAGAGCTGATGGAAGAACCCTCAAACCAACTTTTCCTAAACTAGAGGTGAAACAACTGTGGAACATTCCGGAGGAGGAAGATAAGACACTTATGGTCTTTTCTAAAAAAAGACGTGTTGGTCTGATAGCGTCCGAAGGGAAGCCCAGCTCAGAGCCGACCTGGGGAGCCCTGGGCCTCGGGCAAGAGCAAGTCACACCTGCAGACAGCCTGCTCCATGCAGCAGAGAGCCTCCTCGGGGTTATAGGGCAGAGTGACCAAGAGCCCCGGTCAAGTCCAGTCTTTTCCTGAAAAACACAACCAGTGTCCTGAGAACCCCCAGGAGGACAGAGGGTGAGGGAGGAACTCCTCTGGATTATGTTATTAGGGAACATGAACGTGTGTGTGTGTCTCTACTTCACTAACAACTTCAAAAGCAAAGATCTAGCCTCAGCTTGGACCTCAGCTGGAACTCCTTCTCCCCCTTGGCATTTTGGCAAATACAAGCCAACCTCTAGACAAACGCCATCTTTGGACTTGGGAGAGGGTGACAATTTATGGCACAACAGAATCGATAGCTAAAAACAGAGCTGCTGAAATGGCCAAAGGTCCTTTTGCAGCTGGCCCTTTGCAGAAGCCAAAGAGGGTTAAACTCTACTTTGGGAAAAACTCAGCAGTGCTCCCCTTCAGCAGGGTCATAACTCACTTTTATATTGAGGCTTTCATCTCAAAGGAGCTTGGGGTGTGTTGGCACCAAAATATAAATTATCCTGTGCACTGTTACCTCAGGGACGAAAAATGGCTCAGCAGCCGGGGGCCAGGACACGGCCAGTCAGTTGGGGGGTCACAGGAGGACAGCAGGATGGGGCCAGGAGGGCCTGTAAGAAATAAAGAGGGGGCCCTGGACTTCCATTGTGGCATGTGGGATCTAGTTCCCCGACCGGGACTCGAACCCCGTGCTCCCTGCACTGGGAGCATGGTGTCTTTACCTCTGGGCCACCAGGGAAGTCTCTTGTCTATGCTGTTCATGCTTCTCTTGTAGTTCTTTTCATTGTATCCTGATGATTTCTTTCTGAATGCAATAAAATCTGTAAATGACTGTCACATGCTCATTTGTATTCAATGGCTCCTGGTGACCTACAGAATAAAGACGAATACCCTGAATATGACATATATATAATATCCATAATACATAATATATATGCTATATCACAGTGATCTCTGGACTGTAGGTTTCCTGAGAGCAAGAACAATATTTTATCCAATGCTTTATCTCCAGAACCTAATACAGTAAGAGATGCACAAGGGGGACACTCTGTTAATGGGGGTTCTTATTACAGAAAGAACTCAATCTGTCTTAATCCACTGGAACAGAATCTTAACAGAAGTGAATGAAAGGGTGTCTGACATTCTCTGAAGACAGCTTTCTTAAAATAGTCTTCCTCAAGATTGACCCTGGCCCAATTCTTCCCACCCTTCCCCCTCAGTGGGGTTGACTTTTACACATTCTGTATTAGTTGGTCATCTCATTTTGAATTTATGGGAGAAGACCCTCCTTGTAGGACTATATACCAGCAGATGTTAGAAAAAGACAGGTTTTGTGGCAACTAGGTCTGTCAGAAGGCTTGGAAAGGTCTGGCATTGGGTGGGAAGGAGGCGGAATGTTTCTGAGTTCCTAAGGTGCTAGCTTAGCTTCTGTGGTGTGGCCCTACCTGTCACGTGGCCAAGGGATGTAGACCCGCCCAGTCAGGGCCGGAGCTTACCAGAGCCAGCCCTCTCACATGGCAAGTGGCATTGGCGCTGCACCAGTGGTACCAGCAGGGCCACCTCTGTCCTCATTTGTATCCTTTTTAATGGGCACGAGTGTGACAAGACCTGGTAACATTCTGTACCAAACAGAAGGTGGTAATCTGGGTGTACGGGACATTTATCACATTTGTGGCCACCCCACATCTTGGGAACAGAATTCCTTTGATGGTGATGGACTCCCACATTGAGTCTTTATCTCAGTGCTCCGCTGCTCTAATAAAACCCCACAGACAGAGGTGTATTTTCTCATGGCTTTGAGGCTGCAGGTCCAAGATCAGGGTGCCAGCATGGCCAGGGTCCAGTGACAGTGCTCTCCCTGGCTTGCAGGCTGCCCGGCCGCCGATGCTTGCCTGAGGACAGATGGCTCCCTCTCTTCCTCCCTCTACGAGGTCACCAATTCTATCACATTGGAACCACATCCTCTGGCCTCATTTAACCGTAACTACTCCCCATAAGTTCTTGTTCAAATATAGTCACTTTGGGCATTATGGCTTCAACGTATGAATCTGAGGTGTTGTTGTTTAGTCACTAAGTCCTGTCTGACTCTTTGTGACCCCATGGACCGCAGCATGCCAGGCTTCCCTGTCCTTCGTTATCTCTGGGAGTTTGTTCAAACTCATGTCTATTGAATCAGTGATATCATCCAACCATCTCCTTTCCTTTCATCTCCTTTTCCTGCTTTCAATCTTTCCTAGCATCAGGGTCTTTTCCAGTGGGTCGACTTGTTATATCCGGTGCCCAGAGTATTGGAGCTTCAGCTTCAGCATCAGTCCTTTCAATGAATATTCAGGACTGATTTCCATTAGGATGGACTGGTTTGATCTCGCTGTCCAAGGGACTCCAAGAGTCTTCTCCAGCACCACAGTTCATAAGCATCAATTCCTTGATGCTCAGCCTTCTTTATCACCAACTCTCAGATCTGTACATGACTACTGAGGTGAGGGGACACAATTCAGTGTGTAGCAAGTGCCCTTCCCCAAAATAGAAGCCAAACTCTCTCCCCCAGCCTTCTTTGCAGCCAGGGTGCAGGCATATGTCAGGCCTAATGTGCCTTCAACTCAGTAAAAACCAGGAAAGTTGAATCCACTCTACAGGAGGTCAGTGCCAGTTGGCAGGGGGACCTCAGCTCTCAGAGGCAGCCCTGGGGAGAGCCAGTCATGTGTCTGGTACAGATTTTCTGCTAAGTGAGTCCAGGGTCCCAGTCCCACCTCTGCAGGGATAGCTAGCACCCACCCCCCACCACCCCCCCCCCCATAACTTGCCTTGTGCTCCCAGCCATGCAGCTTCTACACTGACCCTGGTCTCCCAGAGATCGGTAAAGTACTGATAGTTTTCAGTAAATCATCTTTTGACTGAAACTAGCAGGAGGTACCAGTTGCAGCAAAAAACACACATGTGTGTGGCTGATCCTGGTGCTTAAGACTAAGGCACTTAGTTTCTTCTGCTTGCTTCCTTGGCTGCTTCTCTGGAGGATTTTTCTCTCTTGCCCCAGTGCTGTTTGGAACGAGTCTTTGGAATGTGACTGTGCACTGATTCTTGGCTCATTTGCTCTGGGCTTCTTCCTCATCTGTTTCCCGCTTCACTTCGTATCACAGGCAGTGTGTGTGTTTGGGGAGCGGTTCACCCCAGCAAGTTGTGTGCTGCAGGATCTTGTGACACCTGGTTCAACGCAGGAGAGGCACCGGTGGGGGGCGGGCCGGCAGGAGTAAGGGAGCACTGGGGTGCTTCTCCCTATTGCTCTGCCTTGGGCGGCATCTCCAGCAGGGCTGCGTCTCCCCCTCTCTGACTTTAGCTCTGCAGGGACCAGGCCCCTGGTCCAGCTCCCAACAGACAACTCAGGCTCTGGGCTGCATCTCTGGGTAGCAGTGACCTCCTGCCACCTCTGACTGCTTCTCGACCTTTCCATTGACTGTGTCACCACCTCACTGAATTACACGTCCTGTCTTTCAATGTTTGGACTGAATCTCGTGTTGCTGGTCAGACCCTAACTGATACAGCTCCCCACACCACTTCCACTTCCGGTTAAAGAGCCACCAGCCCCCATGGCTGGATGAGACTCTCTGGGCAGTGTCTTCGCCCTGTTGGGTAGAATTCTTCCTATTACTTTGGACAAGGTCACTTCTCCAAAGTGGACAACCATGAGGCAAATGTTATCAGTTATTTGCCTGATATACGTAATCTTCTGGCCTCTCAGAGAATAAAAAACAGCCTTCGAAGAGATTTGTTGATGGGAAGAAATCATGATCAGAAACAACAGCTACATCCTCACCCTCACGGACCAGAACATCCCAGGAGGATAAAACAAGATGAAGCAGAGATGCGTCAGTGAAGGCTGACAAATACAGAGGGGATTTAGAAAACTGTGTCAGGCTTTTAGGAAAAAAAAAAAAAAAAGTATCAAAGACTTTTTCTAATTCACAAAGGGGAAAAGACTATAAATCCAAGGTATTTGTTCTGGCATTATTTATTAAAATCAATCTAAACATCCAACAGTAATAAAATTACATTTCATCATGAGACATTTTATCCTGAAACTGTTTTCAGCCAGTAGCCAAGCCAATTATGAAGGCAAGATAGCAACTTGAAATGCTTAGAGCCATGTTAAATACATAGAAGGGAACTAGATAATTTATCTACCCTGTGATCACAGCCACGTGAAAATCATAAATGTATAGAGACAAACTAAAAGTGGTGTGGGAATCAATATGCTACTTTATATGCTATTTTATAAATATTTATTAAATATAAAATGCTATTTTATTTAAAAAAATTAATCCATAAGAGGTGGATTAATTTTATAAAATTGCCATTCTTAAAAAATAAGGATGTTTGATAGTCAAGTCTGACTGTATAGCACAGGGAACTGTATTCCATATCTTGTAATAACCTATAATGGAAAAGAATCTGAAAAGGAATATATTTATAAATATATGTGTAAGAATATATGTATATGAAGAATGTATATAATATATATATATTACTGAATCACTTTGCTGAACACCTGAATCATTGTAAATCAACTATACTTCAATTTTTAATGGAATAAATAAAATAAATAAGGATGTTTGTACAACAGTAAATATTCTTCCCCCTTCTTTCTAAGATCATGCAATATTAAGTGATGAAAAGAAGGAGACAGGCAAGTCTGAGAGGCAGCCACCAGCACGACTTGGGACACATTGAAGGAGGCACAGAAGTAGGAAAAAGTATTTAAAAGAATAAACTACTCAATTCTGAGGAACCGGGGATACTGAATTTTAGGACCCTGTAGTAACAAGCACACAAAGCCTTTGACACTGGGACCGAATACTAGCCCACAGCCTTAGTGTTTACACTCATTCCGGTGGGATCTGCAGGGAGCATGGGGAAGCGCCCTTCCTGCCAGTTAAAAGATGGAGCACAGAGGTGGGAAGGGACCAGCTTACATGTACTTGGTGGGAATGTCTCCTTTGATTCCAAGTCCAGCACACTGGACTCTGCTCCATGGCTGCCTCTAAACAATTAACGTGGTGGCCAGTCAAAACCAGGGTCCTTTCAACAAACTTTAACTCATGTTCAGGCTTTTTTTTCAAGGAGGATTGAGGTGACCCCTTATGTCTTTTATTCTTTTTAATTAAGCTTTTTATTTTGTATTCGAGTATACCCGATTAACAACGTCGTCATAGTTCCAGGTGGACAGCAAAGGGACTCAGCCATGCATATACATGTATCCATTCTTTCCCCAAACTCCCCTCCCATCCAGGCTGCCACAGAACATTGAGCACATTTCCCTGTGCTATGCAATAGGTCCTTGTTGGTTACCCATTTTAAATACAGCAGTGCGTACCTGTCCATCCCAAACTCCCTAACTGTCCCCTCCCCCCATTCTCCCCCCTCAACTTCATCTTCTACCTGTTGACTTTGAAGTTAATCCCAAATATCATATGACTTAATCTATTCATCCAAAATAAAGTTGATATATTATAAAAACAAATAAACAAATGAGAGTCCTCAGTTACCAGGGATGGTTCTTCCTTGTTCAGTCCAGAAACCTCGACTCCCCTGGAGTAGCTCTGGCCACGCACAGGCCTGTTGGCCTGCCCCTCCCTCTACATCAAAGCTGCTCTGAAGTAGGGTCTTCTTATCTCCCCTTGGGCAGGCTTCCCGTTGGCTGCATCTCCGGCTCTGTGTGTCGATTCCCAGGCTGGAGAGGACTTGCTGCTTTTAGGAAGAGCAGTCTGCAAGAAGAGGTGAATTACAGGACCTACTCACAGGGCAGTTGGTGGATTAAAACTTTTAAAACATGTGTATGGGATCTGGTGCTTAAGACTAAGGCACTTAGTTTCTTCTGCTTGCTTCCTTGGCTGCTTCTCTGGAGGATTTTTCTCTCTTGCCCCAGTGCTGTTTGGAACGAGTCTTTGGAATGTGACTGTGCACTGATTCTTGGCTCATTTGCTCTGGGCTTCTTCCTCATCTGTTTCCCGCTTCACTTCGTATCACAGGCAGTGTGTGTGTTTGGGGAGCGGTTCACCCCAGCAAGTTGTGTGCTGCAGGATCTTGTGACACCTGGTTCAACGCAGGAGAGGCACCGGTGGGGGGCGGGCCGGCAGGAGTAAGGGAGCACTGGGGTGCTTCTCCCTATTGCTCTGCCTTGGGCGGCATCTCCAGCAGGGCTGCGTCTCCCCCTCTCTGACTTTAGCTCTGCAGGGACCAGGCCCCGGGTCCAGCTCCCAACAGACAACTCAGGCTCTGGGCTGCATCTCTGGGTAGCAGTGACCTCCTGCCACCTCTGACTGCTTCTCGACCTTTCCATTGACTGTGTCACCACCTCACTGAATTACACGTCCTGTCTTTCAATGTTTGGACTGAATCTCGTGTTGCTGGTCAGACCCTAACTGATACAGCTCCCCACACCACTTCCACTTCCGGTTAAAGAGCCACCAGCCCCCATGGCTGGATGAGACTCTCTGGGCAGTGTCTTCGCCCTGTTGGGTAGAATTCTTCCTATTACTTTGGACAAGGTCACTTCTCCAAAGTGGACAACCATGAGGCAAATGTTATCAGTTATTTGCCTGATATACGTAATCTTCTGGCCTCTCAGAGAATAAAAAACAGCCTTCGAAGAGATTTGTTGATGGGAAGAAATCATGATCAGAAACAACAGCTACATCCTCACCCTCACGGACCAGAACATCCCAGGAGGATAAAACAAGATGAAGCAGAGATGCGTCAGTGAAGGCTGACAAATACAGAGGGGATTTAGAAAACTGTGTCAGGCTTTTAGGAAAAAAAAAAAAAAAAGTATCAAAGACTTTTTCTAATTCACAAAGGGGAAAAGACTATAAATCCAAGGTATTTGTTCTGGCATTATTTATTAAAATCAATCTAAACATCCAACAGTAATAAAATTACATTTCATCATGAGACATTTTATCCTGAAACTGTTTTCAGCCAGTAGCCAAGCCAATTATGAAGGCAAGATAGCAACTTGAAATGCTTAGAGCCATGTTAAATACATAGAAGGGAACTAGATAATTTATCTACCCTGTGATCACAGCCACGTGAAAATCATAAATGTATAGAGACAAACTAAAAGTGGTGTGGGAATCAATATGCTACTTTATATGCTATTTTATAAATATTTATTAAATATAAAATGCTATTTTATTTAAAAAAATTAATCCATAAGAGGTGGATTAATTTTATAAAATTGCCATTCTTAAAAAATAAGGATGTTTGATAGTCAAGTCTGACTGTATAGCACAGGGAACTGTATTCCATATCTTGTAATAACCTATAATGGAAAAGAATCTGAAAAGGAATATATTTATAAATATATGTGTAAGAATATATGTATATGAAGAATGTATATAATATATATATATTACTGAATCACTTTGCTGAACACCTGAATCATTGTAAATCAACTATACTTCAATTTTTAATGGAATAAATAAAATAAATAAGGATGTTTGTACAACAGTAAATATTCTTCCCCCTTCTTTCTAAGATCATGCAATATTAAGTGATGAAAAGAAGGAGACAGGCAAGTCTGAGAGGCAGCCACCAGCACGACTTGGGACACATTGAAGGAGGCACAGAAGTAGGAAAAAGTATTTAAAAGAATAAACTACTCAATTCTGAGGAACCGGGGATACTGAATTTTAGGACCCTGTAGTAACAAGCACACAAAGCCTTTGACACTGGGACCGAATACTAGCCCACAGCCTTAGTGTTTACACTCATTCCGGTGGGATCTGCAGGGAGCATGGGGAAGCGCCCTTCCTGCCAGTTAAAAGATGGAGCACAGAGGTGGGAAGGGACCAGCTTACATGTACTTGGTGGGAATGTCTCCTTTGATTCCAAGTCCAGCACACTGGACTCTGCTCCATGGCTGCCTCTAAACAATTAACGTGGTGGCCAGTCAAAACCAGGGTCCTTTCAACAAACTTTAACTCATGTTCAGGCTTTTTTTTCAAGGAGGATTGAGGTGACCCCTTATTTCTTTTATTCTTTTTAATTAAGCTTTTTATTTTGTATTCGAGTATACCCGATTAACAACGTCGTCATAGTTCCAGGTGGACAGCAAAGGGACTCAGCCATGCATATACATGTATCCATTCTTTCCCCAAACTCCCCTCCCATCCAGGCTGCCACAGAACATTGAGCACATTTCCCTGTGCTATGCAATAGGTCCTTGTTGGTTACCCATTTTAAATACAGCAGTGCGTACCTGTCCATCCCAAACTCCCTAACTGTCCCCTCCCCCCATTCTCCCCCCTCAACTTCATCTTCTACCTGTTGACTTTGAAGTTAATCCCAAATATCATATGACTTAATCTATTCATCCAAAATAAAGTTGATATATTATAAAAACAAATAAACAAATGAGAGTCCTCAGTTACCAGGGATGGTTCTTCCTTGTTCAGTCCAGAAACCTCGACTCCCCTGGAGTAGCTCTGGCCACGCACAGGCCTGTTGGCCTGCCCCTCCCTCTACATCAAAGCTGCTCTGAAGTAGGGTCTTCTTATCTCCCCTTGGGCAGGCTTCCCGTTGGCTGCATCTCCGGCTCTGTGTGTCGATTCCCAGGCTGGAGAGGACTTGCTGCTTTTAGGAAGAGCAGTCTGCAAGAAGAGGTGAATTACAGGACCTACTCACAGGGCAGTTGGTGGATTAAAACTTTTAAAACATGTGTATGGGATTTAGCACAGTGCCAGGGCACAGAAAAGTTGGCTAGCTGGTGATAACTGTCCCCCTAGTAAACTAGGAGTAGCAGCAATT
The DNA here is from genome assembly GCA_006410675.1 of Oreotragus oreotragus. Lineage (NCBI taxonomy): Eukaryota > Metazoa > Chordata > Mammalia > Artiodactyla > Bovidae > Oreotragus > Oreotragus oreotragus. Next base: position 347,034 of record SJYX01000368.1, read on the forward strand.
AACTCGGGACTTGCGCTGAGAAATAGCTCTAGGAAAAAGTTTCCTTTAGTAATTAGGAGCAAGGAGAAAGCTTTCTTCTTCCTTCAACTACAAACTTATTTCATTCCTAGTTCTAGGGAACCAGGGAGTTTTTTTACAGCTCATACTGTAAAAAAATCTTGATTCTTTTAGTTTTTTTTCTACCCAATTTCTCACCTTCTTTATTTTGTGCTTCCTATTTTGGGTCTTAAATGTTGTTTGGTATCAAATCTGCAAGAAGGGGCAGAATTTAAATTGTGTGTGTGCACTCAGTCACTCAGTTGTGTCTGACTGTTGACGAGCCCATGGACGGTAGCCTGCCAGGTTCTCTGTCCGTGGGCTTTTCCAGGCAAGAATACTGGAGTGGGTTGTCATTTCCTCCTCCAGGGGATCTTCCTAACCCAGGGACTGAACCTATGTCTCCTGTGTCTCCTGCATTAGCAGGTGGATTTTTTTTTTTTTTTTAAACCATTGAGCCCCCTGGGAAACCCAGAATTAAAGTAGTTGATTCCAAAGCAAACTAGGCAGTTACTGCATATAGTTCAGTTGATTGAATAGGCATCCCTCTTGTTTCCTTGTTATATTGTAAAGCAATGAATTTACATAGCAAACACTGAATCAATTTACTGGAAATAAACAATATTTAGTATGCACTATTCATTTAGTTACTGCTCAATACATGATGAAAGTGAAAGTGAAAGTTGCTCAGTCATGTCCTACTCTTTGTAGCACCATGGACTGTAGAGTCCATGGAATCCTCCAGGCCTGAATACTGGAGGGGGTAGCCTTTCCCTTCTCCAGGGGATCTTTCCAACCCAGGGATCGAACCCAGGTCTCTCCCATTGCAGGCAGATTCTTTACCAGCTGAGCTGCAAGGGAAGCCCAAGGATACTGGCGTGGGTAGTTTACCCTTTCTCCAGAGGGTCTTCCTGACCCGGAAACCAAACAGGGTCTCCTGCATCGCAGGCAGATCCTTTACCACCTGAGCTATTAGGGGAGCCCTCAATACATGATCAGTTCAGTTCAGCCGCTCAGTCGTGTCCAACTCTTTGCGACCCCATGAATCGCAGCACGCCAGGCCTCCCTGTAACTCCCGGAGTTCACTTAGACTCATGTCCATCGAGTCCGTGATGCCATCCAGCCATCTCATCCTCTGTCGTCCCCTTCTCCTCCTGCCCCCAATCCCTCCCAGCATCAGAGTCTTTTCCAATGAGTCAACTCTTCGCATGAGGTGGCCAAAGTACTGGAGTTTCAGCTTCAGCATCATTCCTTCCAAAGAAATCCCAGGGTTGATCTCCTTCAGAATGGACTGATTGGATTTCCTTGCAATCCAAGGGACTCTCAAGAGTCTTCTCCAACACCACAGTTCAAAAGCATCAATTCTTCGGCACTCAGCCTTCTTCACAGTCCAACTCTCACATCCATACATGACCACAGGAAAAACCATAGCCTTGACTAGACGGACCTTAGTCGGCAAAGTAATGTCTCTGCTTTTGAATATACTATCTAGGTTGGTCATAACTTTTCTTCCAAGGAGTAAGCGTCTTTTAATTTCATGGCTGCAGTCACCATCTGCAGTGATTTTGGAGCCCCCAAAAATAAAGTCTGACACTGTTTCCACTGTTTCCCCATCTATTTCCCATGAAGTGATGGGACCGGATGCCATGATCTTCGTTTTCTGAATGTTGAGCTTTAAGCCAACTTTTTCACTCTCCTCTTTCACTTTCATCAAGAGGCTTTTTAGCTCCTCTTCACTTTCTGCCATAAGGGTGGTGTCATCTGCATATCTGAGGTTATTGATATTTCTCCCGGCAATCTTGATTCCAGCTTGTGTTTCTTCCAGTCCAGCGTTTCTCATGATGTACTCTGCATATAAGTTAAATAAGCAGGGAGACAATATACAGCCTTGACGTACTCCTTTTCCTATTTGGAACCAGTCTGTTGTTCCATGTCCAGTTCTAACTGTTGCTTCCTGACCTGCATACAGATTTCTCAAGAGGCAGGTTAGGTGGTCTGGTATTCCCATCTCTTTCAGAATTTTCCACAGTTTATTGTGATCCACACAGTCAAAGGCTTTGGCATAGTCAATAAAGCAGAAATAGATGTTTTTCTGGAACTCTCTTGCTTTTTCCATGATCCAGCGGATGTTGGCAATTTGATCTCTGGTTCCTCTGCCTGTTCTAAAACCAGCTTGAACATCAGGGAGTTCACGGTTCACATATTGCTGAAGCCTGGCTTGGAGAATTTTGAGCATTACTTTACTAGCGTGTGAGATGAGTGCAATTGTGCGGTAGTTTGAGCATTCTTTGGCATTGCCTTTCTTTGGAATTGGAATGAAAACTGACCTTTTCCAGTCCTGTGGCCACTGCTGAGTTTTCCAAATTTGCTGGCATATTGAGTGCAGCACTTTCACAGCATCATCTTCCAGGATTTGAAACAGCTCAACTGGAATTCCATCACCTCCACTAGCTTTGTTCTTAGTGATGCTTTCTAAGGCCCACTTGACTTCACATTCCAAGATGTCTGGCTCTAGATTAGTGATCACATCCTCATGATTATCTGGGTCGTGAAGATCTTTTCTGTACAGTTCTTCTGTGTATTCTTGCCACCTCTTCTTAATATCTTCTGCTTCTGTTAGGTCCATACCATTTCTATCCTTTATCGAGCCCATCTTTGCATGAAATGTTCCCTTGGTATCTCCAATTCTCTTGAAGAGATCTCTAGTCTTTCCCATTCTGTTGTTTTCCTCTATCTCTTTGCATTGATTGCTGAAGAAGGCTTTCTTATCTCTTCTTGCTATTCTTTGGAACTCTGCATTCAGATGCTTATATCTTTTCTTTTCTCCTTTGCTTTTCGCCTCTCTTCTTTTCAGTGCTATTTGTAAGGCTTCTCCAGACAGCCATTTTGCTTTTTTGCATTTCTTTTCCATGGGGATGGTCTTGATCCCTGTCTCCTGTACAATGTCACGAACCTCATTCCATAGTTCATCAGGAACTCTGTCTATCAGATCTAGGCCCTTAAATCTATTTCTCACTTCCACTGTATAATCATAAGGGATTTGATTTAGGTCATACCTGAATGGTCTAGCGGTTTTCCCTACTTTCTTCAATTTAAGTCTGAATTTGGAAATAAGGAGTTCATGATCTGAGCCACAGTCAGCTCCTGGTCTTGTTTTTGTTGACTGTATAGAGCTTCTCCATCTTTGGCTGCAAAGAATATAATCAATCTGATTTCGGTGTTGACCATCTGGTGATGTCCATGTGTAGAGTCTTCTCTTGTGTTGCTGGAAGAGGGTGTTTGCTATGACCAGTGCATTTTCTTGGCAAAACTCTATTAGTCTATGCCCTGCTTCATTTCGCAATCGAAGGCCAAATTTGCCTGTCACTCCAGGTGTTTCTTCACTTCCTACTTTTGCATTCCAGTCCCTTATAATGAAAAGGACATCCTTTTTGGGTATTAGTTTTAAAAGATCTTGTAGGTCTTTATAAAACCGTTCAACTTCAGCTTCTTCAGCATTACTGGTTGGGGCATAGACTTGGATAACTGTAATATTGAATGGTTTGCCCTGGAGATGAACAGAGATCATTCTGTCATTTTTGAGATTGCATCCAAGTACTGCATTTCAGACTCTTTTGTTGACCATGATGGTTACTCCATTTCTTCTGAGGGAATCCTGCCCGCAGTAGTAGATATAATGGTCATCTGAGTTAAATTCACCCATTCCAGTCCATTTTAGTTCGCTGATTCCTAGAATGTCGATGTTCACCCTTGCCATCTCTTGTTTGACCACTTCCAATTGATGGCCACCAATAATACAAAGTTAACCTTAACAAGAAGGTATGCTCTCCTAAGTTTCTCATTCATGTTGCTTCCTGATAAAATAGGTTCATAACTTCACTGATGTAAAAGCTGTGTGGGTATATTTATTCTCTTGAATATGCTCTATCTATATGCCAGGGCACAGCTCATAACTTACCATCACCCAGTTATTTGTTTATTCATTTGACAGGTTTTATTGAGTACTTGCTATCAGCCAGGCCCTGTGTTAGAGTCAGTTCTCCAATTTTCCATTTTTTCATGGTCTAGACTTCCTCCAAAGCCTGAGGGTGATTACTGTCTGGGCCATTCATTTAGTATTTGGTATCTGCTGTCTGGCTTTGTGAATTGCTTTTTCATGAATGGCATTCTGTATCTCCCATCAGAATATGGTCCTGTCTAGAGCAAGGACCTTATCTCCTTAATCTTTGAAGCCTCTATATCTACCCCATACATTGCCCTACAGATACTAGGTTCTCAATAAATGGTGTATTAATATTGATATTATGTCATCCTGGTAATTCAAAATAAAATAAGAGAATATTACATGGGAAGTGAAATTGAATGCCTCCACACTCAGAAAAATTTCTCATGTGAACATATTAAAGCATACCCAAGGCTAAGACTAGAGGCTTATGGGACAGTCCAAGTCACAGATTAGTAAAGATATAGGCAAACATCTGAGCAAAGCTGGCAGTGTGCCAGCTAACGGTCAGCACCTGCAGTCTCAACTCTGCCTGAAAGGGTGAATGGATGCCCAGCCCAACACCACAGTTAAGTGGGCATTGCCTGGAAAAGTATGATGGATATGGCAATCATAGTGGTTGGGCATGTCCGTCCCAAGAATGAACAAGCAGATCATGAACAAAATCACTCATGAGCATAAAGCTGAATAGAATCAATCCTGTATGTTGGCCCAGGAAGAGTCATCTTGCGAAGTAGGATGGATGGAAAATAAAAGTTGCCCAGCAAATTCTTGTTTATTTTCATGCAAAACTGATGAACTGGTAAGAGTCGTGGTACTTAGTTTGAAGGTGAATGTGGCACAGGATATTTAAAACATTAATTACATAAATATCTCCAGGGCATGGAAAGCCAATATGCCAATGTGTATAGTATCACAGCAGCCGATGCTCCCTGGACCCCAATACAGGACTCGTAAAGCACCTTCTAGGAGGCTGTTTTAATTTTGTGGGACCAACCCCAAATCTTAGCAGTTCTACTCTCTAAGTACCAAGAACTTGACACAACTCCCTCTCACATTTTGGTAATTCTCAAACTTGATCCATCAACTGATTCACTTCATGCAATTTTTTTTTTTTTTAAAGCAGATTCTTGGACCGCATCTCTGTAGATTTTGATTCAGGAAATCTCTAACAAAAACATTCTGGGTAAATCTGGAAGTTGGTCATGTTTGAGGCCTGCTGATCTAGGTCTCTTTCTTCTACGTGGTGCTCTGCTGGGAACAGAGGCCTGGGAACGAAGTGGAGCCCTTGGTCACCCTGAGTCATGCTCAGTGATGAGTTACTGGGAAGAGAAAACCAGCAGATGTGAACAAGCAGAGAATAATGACCATGAGGAAGGAAAGCTCGGGCTGTATCTGACATCCCTAGGTTGGAGAAGCAGGGCATGCCTGGCAAGAAAACAGTGTCAGCAAAGCCACAGACATGATACTTGCAGGGGGCGGGGGGAGGAGGGGAGCACAGGGAGTAGGGCCAGCTGCCTGGGGTGGACAAGACACACATTGGAGGAGATGGAAATAAATCTGACGTATGGATATTTAACAAGGGGCTATGTAATTCTCTTCAAAGAACAACACTCAGAGACAGTGACCCAGTGGAAAGTGTGACTTGAGCCAATAATTCCCAGCGCAGTTAGAGTTATAGGGCATTGTAATTGTTGGTTTGATTTCACAATGACCCACTTTCCACTCCCTATCTCTCCAAAGAGTTCATCAGAATGGCATCCAGGCCCTAAGCATGGCAAGTTTTCCCTTTGGGAGGTTTTGCAAATACTTCTTGAGAATTTCCAACTTGGAGATAATATAACATGGGTTAAAAAAAAAAGAAAAGAAAATCTAAGAAGCATATTTCCACATGGGCACACACACAGGCCTTGAGAGACATCAGTTCTCTTTACACACTTGGCAGCCACGTCCATGTGGGAATATGAGAGAGGAAAACTTTCAGGAGATGTCACCTCAGGACCGACCTCAGCCCTAACAGGACTGAATGCCCCACATTGCCAGCAACGACTGAGGAAGAGTGCCCAGCAGTGTGTCCTGTAGATCTACTGGGAACCAGGCATCACGCTGAGCACTGGGAGGCAGAGTGCAATCAGTGTCTGATCTCAAGGAGCTCACTGCTCATTAGATTGAAGGATGAGGGATTTCCCTGGAGGTCCAGGGGTTAAGAATCCACCTTCCAATCTAAATGTCCATCCACAGAGGAATGGATCAAGAAAATGTGGTCCAATGGACAATTATTCAGCCATTAGAAGGAACAAAATAATGCCACTTGCAGCAACATGGATGGACCTGGAGAGTGGCATACTGAGTGAAGGAAGTCAGGGAAAGAGAAATAGCATACGGCGTCCCTTAGATGTGGAATCTAAAAAGAAGTGCTGCAACTGATCTTACAAAACAGAAAGAGACTCACAGATCTAGAAACAAACATGATTGCTGGGGTCGGGGAAGGGATAGATAGAGAGTTTGGGAAGGTCATGTACACACTGTTATATTTAAAATGGATGACCAACAAGGACCTATTGTATAGCACATGGAACTCTGGTCAATGCTATGTGCCAGCATGGAAGGGAAGGGAGTATGGGGAAGAATGGATACAGGTATAGGTATGGCTGAGTCCCTTTGCTGTAACTATCACAACATTGTTGGGTGGCTATACCCCAATACAAAATACTAAGTTTAAAGTTTCAAAGTTAATTGAAAGAAAAGAAAAAAAAAAAAAAAAAGAATATGCCTTCCAGTGAAGGGGACAAGATTTGATCCCTGGTCAAGCAATTAACAGGAGAAGGCAATGGCACCCCACTCCAGTACTCTTGCCTGGAAAATCCCGTGGACAGAGGAGCCTGGTAGGCTGCAGTCNAAAAAAAAAAAGAATATGCCTTCCAGTGAAGGGGACAAGATTTGATCCCTGGTCAAGCAATTAACAGGAGAAGGCAATGGCACCCCACTCCAGTACTCTTGCCTGGAAAATCCCGTGGACAGAGGAGCCTGGTAGGCTGCAGTCCATGGGGTCGCTGGGAGTCAGACACGACTTCACTTTCACTTTCACTTTTCACTCTCACGCATTGAAGGAAATGGCAACCTACTCCAGTGTTCTTGCCTGGAGAATCCCAGGGAGGGGGAGCCTGGTGGGCTGTCATCTATGGGGTTTCACAGAGTCGGACACAACTGAAGTGACTTAGCAGCAGTAGCAGCAGCAAGCAATTAACATACCACATGCCTCAGGGCAACTAAGACCATGTGCTGCAACTACTGAACCTGGACACCTGCTGTAACTAGAGAGAAGCCTGTGCACCGTGATGAAGAGCCTGAACTCCAGCCACAACCTAAGATCTTATGCACCACACAACTAAGACCCAACACAGCCAAAAATAAATTAATTAAAAATCAATCTACACTAAAAAAAATTGAAGGGTGAGTCCAAATTTGGATGTAAATCTAGTATCTTAGACAGATTCAGAAAGACCATCAGAGCTTCAAAGGGTGAATGACAGGCAGAAGAAAGGGATGAGACACTGAAGAAGGTCAAGAAGGGTCCCCTCCATTAAGTGAGGGTGATTCATGAGCATTTTTGATTGTGGCTGTGAAGACAAGCATGGTACCAAGACTGAATAGGCAGAGGGTGGACAGGAGCCAGGAAGTAATCTCTCCCTCACCTGTAGCATCCACAAGGATTGCTGGCATTTGCTCATTTCATGGTGGCTTTTGTTTTTAAGAGTGATGTGCAGAAAACAAGAAGGCAAGAGCAAGAACAGTTCCAGCAGGTAATTGAAAGGAGCCCTAGAGAAACGTTAAATGATCCTAATTCTCTTCAAGAAAAGCAAAGCCAGAGAAGGGATTTAATAGAGCATTAAAACATAGAAGAGTTATTTAAGGAGAAAAGCACTTCTCTGTCTTAAAGTGGCTTCAGTGAGAGGAAATGGCTTCCATTTCAAGAAGCAAGGTTAATGAACTTCCAAGGAAAATTTTCTGGCATGAAGGACTGTTAGAGATCAGATAACAGAGGCATGGTGAGGTCTCCTTTCTTTAGAAGAGGAAAAACAGACTTGTGTCTGGAATACAGAATTCTGGCAGGGAAAAGAAGAGGTGGGCAGATGATGGCAGTCATCAAGGTCCAGCAGTTCAGCCTCTGGCATCCTACTGAAGAAAGGTGATTTGTACAATAACCACAACAGTAATCTCACCTATTGGCTTCATTTAGTACTTGCCAGGAGCCAATTTCAACTCCAGCCATCCTTTCATCCTTAGGAAAAGTGAGGCAAGTGACTACAGGTATTCCTCAACTTAAGATGAGTTTGGGCATGCGTGCTAAGTTCCTTAAGTTGTGTCTGACTCTTTGCTACCCTATGGATTGTAGCCCACCAGGCTTCTCTGTCCATGGGATTCTCCAGGCAAGTATACTGGAGTGGGTTGCCCTGTCTCCTCCAGGGGATCTTCCTGACCTAGGGATCAAACCTGCGTCTCCTGTATTGCAGGCTGATTCTTTACCACTGAGCCACCGGGGAAGTTATAGCCAAACAAATCCTTCTAAAGTTGAAAATATCGTAAGCTGAACATACATTTAATACAGCTAACCTACTGAACATCATAGCTTAGCCTAGCCTATCTTAAATGTTCTCTGAACACTTCTATGAGCCTGCAGTTGGACAAAGTTATCTAACATGAAGCCTACTTTATAATACAGTGTTGAATGCCTCATGTAACTTACTGACTGCTGTACTGAAAGTGAAAAGCAGAATGGCTGTTAAGTGTAAGGGTTCTTTCCCCTCCTAATTCCGTGGCTGACTGGGAACTCCATCTCCCTGCTGCCGCCCCATCCTCGGGGCATATCATACTGCATATTGCTAGCCTGGGAGGAGAGCAGAATTCACAATTAGAAGTGTGCTTTCCACTGCACGCTTATTACTTTCACACCATCATAAAGTCGAAAAATCCCTAAGTCTATCATAAGTCAGGAACCATCTGTATCTGAATATCACAGGAACACCAGGCATGCAGAGGCTACATTCCTGATTCAAGGTCATACATTAATAAGGAGCTGGGTTCTGAATGTCTCCCTCCTCCCAACTGTGACAACCTGCATCTCCCATGTTCTGATTGATCCCTTTCCCATCCCAGACTCACTATCCTTCTAGAAGGCAAGGAGGAGAAGGGCTTTATTTGAACTATATTCTAGCCTTTATAAACTTTAAAGCTTGTGGCTGAGGGAAAGAATTCTTCTAAGACCTGGCCTTCTCCCAGCACCTCCCTCCTCTCTGCACATAGTAAACACGTGGCCTCAGGACACATGGCTGGCTCACTTCCTGGCTCAGTTCAGAATCCACTTCTGGTTACGAACCAGGGTCCAAACCCTTTATTATTTCACCTTCATGTGCCTTATTCCAAAAATTATTTATGTAAGTCAAGGTTAAAATCAATTCTTAGACTCGAGCAAACCAGCACCCCTGCCCCTCCAGGCCACCAAAGGACTTTGAGGTGTACCCATTCACTGTGAGCCAGATGCTGAAGGGAATCCAGCCCTCAGACAGTCTTAGGTCCAGTCAGACGAGTTAAGCAAAAGAACAGAATACCCTTATTTTGGTGTCGTTCAGAGGTGTGAGAGTTGGCCCTTAATCCACCAAAAGAAGGCTATTTTCAGGCTGCGGATGAGGTAGGAAAGAAGGAAGAAGTGATGAAAAAGAACTTTGCCCCTCAACAACTGATTAAGCCAGTTTTCTCCAACCAAAAATAAATGGAAAAACTGATAATAGGTTACATGGCTTTCGGTGATAGGTTCCCTGGTTTTCAGGGCTTCCCTGTGGCTCAAACAGTAAAGGATCCACCAGCAATGCAGGAGACCTGGGTTCAATCCCTGGGTTGGGAAGATCACTTGGAAAATGGAATGGCTACCCACTCCATTATTCTGGCCTGAAGAATTCCATGGATCGAGTAGCCTGGTGGGCTGCAGTCCATGGGGTCTCAAAGAGTAGGACAAGACTGAACGACTTTCAGTTTCAGTTTCAATAGCTTTCTGGATAGTTCTCGAAACAGAGATATGGAGACACGAATATCTAGATTTTCTTAACTTGGACCACGATAATCTGAGTCCAAGTGTATTTGTAATTTTCAGAGGGTTTTATTTCTGATGTGACCTCTATCCCAAGGAAAACCACTCATTGCTTGCAAACATTTGGTATCTGGGGTTTCCTTCTCTGTACTCTCACCCTGATTAGGTTTGCTTCTTGTGGGAATTCAACCTTCAGCTCTTACTTCAGGAAAATGAGCGAGAAAGACCATGGCCTGACTCCCCCATCTCTGTTCAGCATGGCAGTATCAGTCTTGTCATTGGAGGTCCCTCAAGTTCAAGACCTTGCCTGAAGGATAAGCAAGACCACTTGTGATTCCAAATGAAGCCTGCAGCAGAGGGAGGCTGGACCCCTTGGCTCAGCTGACACACGAGCCCACCTACCCTTCATACCAGTAAAACCAGTCCCTCACACCCTAGTGTAAATCACCTCATAGTGGGCCAGCCACGTGCCTCCTCAGCCCCCTATTCAGAGAGGGTCCAGAGTCCAGTGACTTCAGGCCACACATCAGAGGAAGGTGGCAGCCGGGCAAGTCTGAGGGAATGGTGAGGGCTGGGGTTCACTGTCTTTCACCTCACGCCATCATCACACAAGCCTTGGGTTCAGCTCCTAATAACTGAACAAAATGGTGTGGACAGCAGAAATGGCGTTGGAAAAGCTGAGAAGAGGTGATGTGGTCAATTGATGTGACCCTCTGTCACAGCATTCTTAACTTTTGGAGGGGCACCAGTGTTTTGAGAATCAGTGAAATTATACAGCCCTTCTTAAAAAAAAACAGACTACACCACACATATCCACAATATCTCACACACAGTTTCAAGGGGTTCTCGTGGATGCCCTGAAGACCAGCTTTGGACTTGGACAAAAACTCCATGACAAATCCCTGCCCCCACAATATGGCCAGGCACACCATCCCCATGAAGACAGGCAGAGGGTTGGGGCTGCGCAGTCAGCGACCCTCTTTCCTCAGATGCTTGCTTTTAAGGCTTGCAGTCCTGGGGGGAATAGAATACTCTGGTTCTTGTGAACAGACCTCCCTGGGGTTCCAATTCACAGTTAATTAACTGTGTGACTTTATCCAAGAGACTTAACCTCTGTGAATCTAGGTTCTCTCATGTGAAAAATGGGGATAACAGCAGTGTCTTCTGTGTGGGACCATCTGAAGAGTAAATAAGAAAGTGTACACACACACACACACACACACACACACACACTGCTTGGCACAGTTCTTAGCACACTAAGTGCTCAGAATATATTAGCCAGGAGCAGCTTCTGTCAAAAGTCATACCATCTACACAGGGTCGGGGCTTGGGAAGAAGGGACTGTCAGTGGCAGCTCCCAGAGGTGACAGGAGCCATGGGACTGACTCTGGGGGCAGGTGTCCACCCATCCCAGGCCCCCAGGACTGTTCTGTGAGGCGGAAGAGAAGGTGAACCTGAGATGGGGCATGTAAGGAAAGCTCAAATCCTGGTGCAATTTTATATAAGTGAAAATGTTATATAAGCAACACGGAGCAGCTGTCTGACCAATAATATACACCAACATGGTAAAAATACCTGGGAAACTTACTGCAGCTCCACTTTGCAGTTTTCTGGGAGAGGAGATGAGAAGGAGATGTGTTTTGGAATGAGCTTCTTCTCCGCATCTCAGTGGCTGTATCTCATGTCTGACACTGCACTGCTGTGGGGCCAGAGGGACCATCACGAACCCTCAGACACCCAGGAGATCCCAGATTAACCACAAAGGGGTTTTCTTTAGGCGCAGCCCACTATATTCTATTTAAAAGCATTTCCTTGACAGCACCCATCACAGCCATTCACCTGTCTCCCATCATCTCTTTGTTTGTCAGTCACATGTCAGGGTGTTCAGGGAGGTGATGGTGGAGGGAGACAGAGGAGAGAGGTGGGAGGCAGGGGTGGAGGGACTGATGTGGCTTTGGAGAAGCAAAGAAGACAGAGCATCCTCCCCACCTGGGACTTTGTGTACAGAATGTTCACTTCCTAAATTCAGGGCTAGTTACAATTTTGTACCTCTGGGTTTCTAGATGCACATTTGGCCGTGACAGCCTTGAACCATCCGTCCCTGTAAGACAGTTCCAGGCCAGACCAAACTCATCTGCCTTCTTGGGAGCAAAATCGTTCATCCTGGCTGTCAGCAGGACCCTGGGATGAAGCCGAGTCCTGGCTGTGCCAATGTCTGGGCTGCGGAAAGTGCCTCCTGCCGATGGCACACACAGTTCCCTCAGTGGGGAGAGGCAGGTGGCAGGTGGCTTGAACTTCATGGAGGAGCGGGGCAATCATTCATCAAAAACATGCTTGTTTTTTTTTCCTGGAGCCTTCACTGTAAAGCTGCTCTGTGCAATCTATTGTCCTGCCTTGAAAATAACCATGGGACAAAACCAGCCAGGGAGGGAGAACAAAGGCTGCTCAGCACTGCCTGAGCCTAACCGCAGACCCCTGTCCCTGGGCTGGTGGTCACTTGGCAGGACTGTCACACTTGGTCCCCAGCGAGAGGAAAGGTGACAACATTCCAGCTGTTGGTCGGCAAATGACACTGTGTAGATGCACCATTTGCAGAAGGCTCAGCTGATCCTTGTGGACCTGGGGACAACAGAAACAGGGCCAAGTTCATCCTGAGACACCCTGCAGTCTGATGGTGGGCCCTCCCCAGCCACTAGTCGCTGGGGGCAGGGGTGGCAGGCAAGGCCACAGACCTGGGAGCCGCTTTGCACCAGGAGGCTGGAAAGAGGCTGTGCCGAGGCCCCCGGACGCTGGAGCAGAAGGAGTAAACACTTGGCCAGGAAAAAGGTGGGGCCCTCATTGTGCACTCAGGAAAGGCCGCTGGGCTTTGAAGAGATGGAAGCAGCCTGTGTCCTCCCCTCTCGGGGCAGAGGCTGACTTCTGTCCAAAATGTGGGTCTGAGACCCGCAGGCCACAAGGGTTGGCAATGAAGCCCTCCAGGAAGGCAGGCTGTATAGATGTGGGTGGCTGTGTAGACGAAGAGGGGAACAATTGTATAGACGGGTGGGAGCTGAGGAACTCAGGAAGTGTCCTTGTTGACCGAGGCAAGGACATTGCACACACACACACATGCGCACACATGCCCACACTATCTATACCACACAGATACATTACTCATACTATACACACTACACACACACCCCACACACACTACACACACATTACACATGTCACACTCACCACACACACCACACATAGACACACATATATACTACACACACTGTAGACACAAACATGCACTATACTATACACACCACACATAGACACACTACACACACCACAGACACACAAACAACAGACACACCATCCGGACAAACACACACACACGTGCAGGCCAAGGCCTACTTTGGAGAAACAAGTGCTCTAGGCATGAAATGCCTTTAGAGCAGGCAAACCCCCGGGAGCAGCCACATGGAGCCCTCAGAGGGGGCGAATTTCCCAGGAAGTCCCCCGGGCCTGGCTCCTATCAGCCCTAGACAGGCTCTGAGCAGCCAGCCTCTAGCAGCCGGAGGCAGGGGTCATGGCACAAAAGGGACAGGGGGCCGGGGTGGGGACAGTGGGTAGTAACCAGGCCCCTGGAACACGTGTTCCATCACCTGGGCTGAGGAGGGAACAGAACGCTGTAAAGTGGAAGGACCTTGGAAGACAGAGGACACACGGAGAATGTTCGGTTTCAAAAGCTGTTTTATTGTTTGCAGAGCTTGTCCCTCTGCCTCTGAGCCTGTGGTGAGTGGGTTCTGCCATCGTCACTTTGCAGATGGAGAGAGGAGAGCTTGTGCAGCAAAAGCAGGGCTTGAACAGCTCTGCTGACCCCGGAGCCCAAGTTCTCCACCCCTGAGCCACACTGCCCTGGTGCTGGGAGGTTCAATCCTTGAGAGCAAGACTGCTGACAGAATGGACCAGTGGGGCGGAGGGGGTGAGGTGGAGAGGATGCATGTGGTTCAAATTTGTTTCTGATTCAATCTGATACAAAATTTTTAAATAGGTTATTGTACCTGGAGTTGCAAAACAAAGAGTTGTATTTTTTTTTTTTCAAATGCCAGGCACAACCCGCTAGTTTCTCAGAGAGTTACAGCAACAACTGCCTTTGTATCTAAAGGTAAAAACCTGAGTACAGAGCTGAATTTACCCTGAAGCCCTCAGGGCTGCCTCAGGGGAGGGTGTGTACCTAAAAAATACCCTTTTGTTGAAAGATCAGCAGAATGGTTTTTAACTCTTAAAAAACTCAAACCCTTGGGTATCAGAAAGCTGCCCTTGAAAATATCTTGCCCTAAATGGATTCTCCTTGCTGTTACTGTGGTTGCCCCATGAGCCCGAAGCCCACAGGACACACACTTCAGTTTTCCCCTGGCATGTAGTGGCTCCATCTCCTCCACCCTCATCCTGATGCTGGTGACATTGGTGAGGACAGTTCTGTGAGTGACCAGGATTGGCTGCTAGAAGTCGTCTCTGGCTAATGCCGTGTGTGTTTTCTACACCCTGTCTCCCACAGACTTCACACTCAGCTGTAGAAAGTAACAAGGCCACATTGATCACAGACACCAAGGCAGGACCAAATTCGGACTTCCTTGAAAAAATTAAATCAATGGAATAAGAATCTCCAAAGAGGGACAGGATTACTACTGCAACCTTGATGTCTGCCCCTTTGGGAATCATCTTCTTTTTAGGGTTCTTTCAGGCCAGTCCACAAGGACCTGCTGTTCTTTAAAGTTTCACCCACAAGTGGACATTAACTCTGTTTATTCCCTACAACACACTCAATAGCACTGGAATTTTAAACTAAAGGTTTACGGGCAGCAAAAGAGAAAAAAAGAAACTAACATACAAGCAGTTCATCTGGCATCAAAATGCTATCACCCCCTCCTCTGCGGGATGCCTGCTTCTTTGCGCTGCTCTCTGCCTGTCCCCAAGGGCCATCTTTTTTGCCAGGAGACATCTGTTGATGGTGCTTGGGGGCCTCAGAATCCAAACTCATGGAGGGAAGATCTAGAGCGACAGGAGTTCCCTCTCCCTCAAGTCCAGGGTCCCCGTGCTCTTGTCCAGGTGATCTCTTCCTGAGGACTTACTATACCCTCAGCATTTGAATAGGGCCCGAAGATGAGGTGGTGAACAGGCAACGTCTCTGCCGCAGTTTGAGGGCCTCATGCTTCTGTTGTGAATGATTTTGATGTTTATACAAAAGTTTCCTTCGGCTGTTGACTTCCACTCTCTCCAGTTTCTGCATGCAAAGTTCAACTCTGAAGTTCATTCTTAGAAAGAATCCCAACAGTCATTTCTGGGTGGGCTGGAGTGGGGTTGATGGGTTTCTGGACAGTCTGAGTTTCCTTGGTTCTCTGTATCAACAGCCTAGATAGTGCCAAGACTCTGCGTGAAGAGAATTTTTAAAATATAAATTTATTTATTTTAATTGGAGGTTAATTACTTTACAATATTGTATTGGTTTTNCTGGGTGGGCTGGAGTGGGGTTGATGGGTTTCTGGACAGTCTGAGTTTCCTTGGTTCTCTGTATCAACAGCCTAGATAGTGCCAAGACTCTGCGTGAAGAGAATTTTTAAAATATAAATTTATTTATTTTAATTGGAGGTTAATTACTTTACAATATTGTATTGGTTTTGCCATACATCAACATGAATCATGCTGTGGGGCTTCCCTAGTGACTCAGTGGTTAAGAGTCCACCTACCAGGGGACACAAGTTTGATCCCTTGTTCGGGAAAATCCCGCAAGCTGCAGGGCAACTAAGCCTGTGCACCACAACTACTGAAGGCCATGTGCTCTGGGATCCATGCTCAGCAACAAGAGAATCGACCACAATCAGAAGCCCATGTACCACAACTAGAGAATAGCCCCCACTCTCCACCACTAGAGTAAAACCTGAGCATCGGTGAAGACCTAGCACAGCCAAATTAAAATTATATATAGAAAAGGATCTATTGTGATCCTTCATTAAGCCTGGTAGGCTACAGTCCATGGGGTCGCAAAGAGTCGGACATAACTGAGCAACTTCACTTCACTTCACTTCATGCAATGCATTAAGAATCATGGCCATACCTGCACCATAAGCTTGCTCTCTGGAGTTTGAGGTGCTAAAGGGAATCCCTTTGGCTCTGGACACCGGGTTTTGGATGCATTCTACCTTGTGATATTGACAGGGCATCTGTACGAAAACACCACACGATCCAGGAAGTTTGGTCAAGCCAAGACCAAGGAAGCACTGAGTCTGAATTCAAGTCTGAGAGCCAGATCTAGGATTAGGTGGGGAACAGGGTAAGAGAAAAGTCTGGAAGCTGGAAAAGCCATGTCAGACCTGGGATCCTTCATAGAAAGCCTTCTAGTCCGGGAAAGGTTGAAGGTCTGCAGGACAAGGGGTTACGTTGAGGGTCTAGGGGAAGACAACCGTATCGGATGGTGTAGGATGTGGTGTGGAAAGGGCTGCCGCCTTGGAATCTCAAGAGTGGGACTCAAGGGCTGGACTCTGCTGCCCTTTGAGTCAGGAGTGGTAGGACCCAGTTCAGCAGGTGGGATTTCAAAAGAAACCCTTTGATGTGAAACTTACAAGTGTTGCCTGGAGCCTGACTAACAGCCTTGCTCTGTATCTGTGATACTTTTCACGAAGTCTCAGTTCTTCTAGTTTCTTCTCCTTTTTGGGGGGAGTATCCACCTTCAGTCTCTCTTTAGATCATACATTACTAATAGAAACATTCATAACTGGGCAAGTGAACCTTGTACTTTGACCTCATTTCTCCTGCCAATTTTAGAGCAGGAGTTAAGGATTTCTTTACATTCCTTCAGTGTAATCTGAGCAAAAAGGAGGAGTTGCTGAAGGACCAACATGTTGGACACTCTAGGCCCGGACCATGTTGTCACCACCTGCTGAGTGCATCTGTCTCTAGTTCAGCATCCTAATTAGAACTGCCCGAGCTGGCCAGCTACATAAAAATCTGTCCAGCCAGTCAAATATACTACCCCTCCTAGAAGAACAATTCACATTTTGGATTCTCCTTTTGGGGAGTCAGCAGTCTAATTCCCATGGAAAGCACAGCACTGACTTAGTGAGCCAAGTGGGTTGGGACACAAGGACTGGGTAAGGTCCCTAGCCCTGGCCCACGACGCCCCAGAGAAGAGCAAGAACAGACACCAAAACCTCCAGACCACCTTCAGACGTGGGAGATTCTGCATCTCCCTGTGCTGATGGGCCACGGTGGTACAGCGCCCAGCCAAGACTCAACTTTGGCTTTCTGTTGTTGTTGTTTTGTTTTTGGTTATCCATTGTAATTTTGAAGGCTTTTGGTTTTAACCTCGAGTATAATTGCTTTCCAGTGTCGTGTTCGTTTCTGCTACACATGAAGTGAATCAGCTATATGTATTGGTACAGCGCCCAGCCAAGACTCAACTTTGGCTTTCTGTTGTTGTTGTTTTGTTTTTGGTTATCCATTGTAATTTTGAAGGCTTTTGGTTTTAACCTCGAGTATAATTGCTTTCCAGTGTCGTGTTCGTTTCTGCTACACATGAAGTGAATCAGCTATATGTATTCGTATTTCCACTCCCTCTTGAGGCCACACCCCTTCACCCGTCACACCTGTCAAGGTCATCACAGAGCACCGAGCTGAGCTCCCTGTGCTATAGAGCAGCTTCCCACTGCTGCTGCTGCTGCTGCTCATCGTGTCTGACTCTGTGCGACCCCATAGACGGCAGCCCACCAGGCTCCCCCGTCCCTGGGATCCTCCAGGCGAGAACACTGGAGTGGGGTGCCATTTCCTTTTCCAATGCAGTAAAGTGAAAAGTGAAAGTGAAGTTGCTCAGTCGCGTCTGACTCTTAGAGACCCCATGGACTGCAGCTTACCAGGCCCCTCCATCCATGTGATTTTCCAGGCAAGAGTACGCTACCTACTTTACACATGATCAGTTCAGTTCAGTCGCTCAGTCGTGTCCGACTCTTTGCGACCCCATGAATCGCAGCATGCCAGGCCTCCCTGTCCATCACCATCTCCCGGAGTTCACTCAGACTCACATCCATCGAGTCCGTGAAGCCATCCAGCCATCTCATCCTCTGTCGTCCCCTTCTCCTCCTGCCCCCAATCCCTCCCAGCATCAGAGTCTTTTCCAATGAGTCAACTCTTCGCATGAGGTGGCCAAAGTACTGGAGTTTCAGCTTTAGCATCATTCCTTCCAAAGAAATCCCAGGGTTGATCTCCTTCAGAATGGACTGGTTGGATCTCCTTGCAGTCCAAGGGACTCTCAAGAGTCTTCTCCAACACCACAGTTCAAAAGAATCGATTCTTCGGCACTCAGCTTTCTTCACAGTCCAACTCTCACATCCATACATGACCACAGGAAAAACCATAGCCTTGACTAGGCGGACCTTAGTCGGCAAAGTAATGTCTCTGCTTTTGAATATACTATCCAGGTTGGTCATAACTTTTCTTCCAAGGAGTAAGCGTCTTTTAATTTCATGGCTGCAGTCACCATCTGCAGTGATTTTGGAGCCCAAAAAAATAAAGTCTGACACTGTTTCCACTGTTTCCCCATCTATTTCCCATGAAGTGATGGGACCGGATGCCATGATCTTCGTTTTCTGAATGTTGAGCTTTAAGCCAACTTTTTCGCTCTCCTCCTTCACTTTCATCAAGAGGCTTTTTAGCTCCTCCTCACTTTCTGCCATAAGGGTGGTGTCATCAGCATATCTGAGGTTATTGATATTTCTCCCGGCAATCTTGATTCCAGCTTGTGTTTCTTCCAGTCCAGCGTTTCTCATGATGTACTCTGCATATAAGTTAAATAAGCAGGGAGACAATATACAGCCTTGACGTACTCCTTTTCCTATTTGGAACCAGTCTGTTGTTCCATGTCCAGTTCTAACTGTTGCTTCCTGACCTGCATACAGATTTCTCAAGAGGCAGGTTAGGTGGTCTGGTATTCCCATCTCTTTCAGAATTTTCCACAGTTTATTGTGATCCACACAGTCAAAGGCTTTGGCATAGTCAATAAAGCAGAAATAGATGTTTTTCTGGAACTCTCTTGCTTTTTCCATGATCCAGCGGATGTTGGCAATTTGATCTCTGGTTCCTCTGCCTGTTCTAAAACCAGCTTGAACATCAGGGAGTTCACGGTTCACATATTGCTGAAGCCTGGCTTGGAGAATTTTGAGCATTACTTTACTAGCGTGTGAGATGAGTGCAATTGTGCGGTAGTTTGAGCATTCTTTGGCATTGCCTTTCTTTGGAATTGGAATGAAAACTGACCTTTTCCAGTCCTGTGGCCACTGCTGAGTTTTCCAAATTTGCTGGCATATTGAGTGCAGCACTTTCACAGCATCATCTTCCAGGATTTGAAACAGCTCAACGGGAATTCCATCACCTCCACTAGCTTTGTTCTTAGTGATGCTTTCTAAGGCCCACTTGACTTCACATTCCAAGATGTCTGGCTCTAGATTAGTGATCACATCCTCATGATTATCTGGGTCGTGAAGATCTTTTCTGTACAGTTCTTCTGTGTATTCTTGCCACCTCTTCTTAATATCTTCTGCTTCTGTTAGGTCCATACCATTTCTATCCTTTATCGAGCCCATCTTTGCATGAAATGTTCCCTTGGTATCTCCAATTCTCTTGAAGAGATCTCTAGTCTTTCCCATTCTGTTGTTTTCCTCTATCTCTTTGCATTGATTGCTGAAGAAGGCTTTCTTATCTCTTCTTGCTATTCTTTGGAACTCTGCATTCAGATGCTTATATCTTTTCTTTTCTCCTTTGCTTTTCGCCTCTCTTCTTTTCAGTGCTATTTGTAAGGCTTCTCCAGACAGCCATTTTGCTTTTTTGCATTTCTTTTCCATGGGGATGGTCTTGATCCCTGTCTCCTGTACAATGTCACGAACCTCATTCCATAGTTCATCAGGAACTCTGTCTATCAGATCTAGGCCCTTAAATCTATTTCTCACTTCCACTGTATAATCATAAGGGATTTGATTTAGGTCATACCTGAATGGTCTAGCGGTTTTCCCTACTTTCTTCAATTTAAGTCTGAATTTGGAAATAAGGAGTTCATGATCTGAGCCACAGTCAGCTCCTGGTCTTGTTTTTGTTGACTGTATAGAGCTTCTCCATCTTTGGCTGCAAAGAATATAATCAATCTGATTTCGGTGTTGACCATCTGGTGATGTCCATGTGTAGAGTCTTCTCTTGTGTTGCTGGAAGAGGGTGTTTGCTATGACCAGTGCATTTTCTTGGCAAAACTCTATTAGTCTTTGCCCTGCTTCATTCCGCATTCCAAGGCCAAATTTGCCTGTTACTCCAGGTGTTTCTTGACTTCCTACTTTAGCATTCCAGTCCCCTATAATGAAAAGGACATCTTTTTTGGGTGTTAGTTCTACAAGGTCTTGTAGGTCTTCATAAAACCGTTCAACTTCAGCTTCTTCAGCATTACTGGTTGGGGCATAGACTTGGATAACTGTGATATTGAATGGTTTGCCTTGGAAACGAACAGAGATCATTCTGTCGTTTTTGAGATTGCATCCAAGTACTGCATTTCGGACTCTTTTGTTGACCATGATGGCTACTCCATTTCTTCTGAGGGATTCCTGCCCGCAGTAGTAGATATAATGGTCATCTGAGTTAAATTCACCCATTCCAGTCCATTTTAGTTCGCTGATTCCTAGAATGTCGACGTTCACCCTTGCCATCTCTTGTTTGACCACTTCCAATTTGCCTTGATTCATGGACCTGACATTCCAGGTTCCTATGCAATATTGTTCTTTACAGCATCGGATCTTGCTTCTATCACCAGTCACATGCACAACTGGGTATTGTTTTTGCTTTGGCTCCATCCCTTCATTCTTTCTGGAGTTATTTCTCCACTGATCTCCAGTAGCATATTGGGCACCTAACGACCTGGGGAGATTCTCTTTTGATATCCTATCATTTTGCCTTTTCATACTGTTCATGGGGTTCTCAAGGCAAGAATACTGAAGTGGCTTGCCATTCCCTTCTCCAGTGGACCACATTCTGTCAGACCTCTCCACCATGACCTGCCCGCCTTGGGTTGCCCTGCAGGCATGGCTTGGTTTCATTGAGTTAGACAAGGCTGTGGTCCTAGTGTGATTAGATTGACTAGTTTTCTGGGAGTATGGTTTCAGTGTGTCTGCCCTCTGATGCCCTCTTGCAACATCTACCATCTCCCAATCATGGTAGTAAACCCCACATGTCAATCCCAATCACCAAATTTGTCCCACCTTCCCCTTCCCCACTGTGTCCATATGTCCATTCTATACATCTGCATCTTTATTCCTGCCCTAGAAGTAGGTTTCTCTATACCATTTTTCTAGATTCCACATATATTTGTAATTGCTACTATATGATATTTGTTTTTCTCTGTCTGACATACTTCATTCTTTATGACAGACTCTAGGTCCATCCACATCTCTACAAATGACCTAATTTTGTTCTTTTTTATGGCTGAGTAATACTCCATGGTATATATGTACCAGATCTTCTTTATCCATTCATCTATTATTGGACATTTATACTGTTTCCATGTCCTGGTTATTGTAAATATTGCTGCAATGAACTCAATATCACTAATTATTAGAGAACTGCAAATCAAAACTATAATGAGATATCACCTCACACAGTTCAGAATGGCCATCATCAAAAAGATCTACAAACAATAAATGCTAGAAAGGGTGTGGAGAAAATGGAACCCTCTTTCACTGTTGGCAGGAATATGAATTGATACAGCCACTGGAGAAAGTATAGAGAGGTTCCTTAAAAAAGTAAAAATAGAGTTGCCTATGACTCAGCAATCCCACCTCTGAGTATATACTCTGAGAAAACCATAATTCAAAATGACACATGTACCCCAATGTTCAAGACTCAGCTTTGGAGATTGCCACTTCTGTTTTGTCTGCTTCCCAAAGGGAAGTAATAGGTAATGAAATATTCAGTCAATTTTATCAACAAAGGATCTATTTTGAATGCCAAATCAACACATACCCACCATGTTCTACCATGTTCTTCCAGGATGCATGTCTGCTTGTCACCAATATTACTGCAAAAAAAATGTTTATAGATTTGTATGATTTTGTAGGGCGGGGATGTTTCTTGGCTTAGCAAAGTTAACATATGTGCAGAACCCTGAAAGGAACTCTGCTTTTTTAATTTAATTTTTATTCTATATAGAAGTAGAGTCGATTTACAATACTGTGCTAGTTTCTGGTTTACAGCACAGTGATTCAGTTATGCACAGATTAAGTATCTATTCTTTTTCAGAGTCTTTCCCCATATAACACAGAGGTTATTACAGAACATCAAGTAGAGTTCCCTGTGCTATACAGTAGGTCCTTGTGTTGATTCTTGGCTGAGACCATGTCATCATCACCTGCCGAGTGCTTCTGAAGCTAATTCAGCACCTTGGGGAGGAAAAGACAGGATGGAGGCTGCTGGGCACAGGGGCTTCTGTGTTCTTAGCCTGCGCTCTCCTGCTGAGCTTCTGGAGCACACATGCTTACTCACTGAGTCATGTTCGTCTCTTTGTAACACTTGAACTGTAGCCCACCAGGCTCCTCTGTCCATAGGATTTTCCAGGCAAGAATACTGGAATGGGTTGCCATTTCCTTCTCCAGGGTATCTTCCTAACCCAGGGAGTGAATCCTCATCTCCTGTGTCTCCTGCATTGAAGGTGGATTCTTTACCCACTGAGCCACTGGGGAAGCCCACCAGGTACCTGGTGACTCAGATGGTAAAGAGTCTGCCTGCAATGTGGGAGACTTGAGTTCAGTCCCTGAGTCGGGAAGATCCCCTGGAGAAGGAAATGGCAATCCATTCCAGTATTATTGCCTGGAAAATCCCATGGACACAGGAGCCTGGGGGCTACAGTCCATAGGGTCACAAAGAGTCAGACATGACTGACAAACTTTTTTTTCTCACCAGGTACCTAATCTTGGGCAGGGGGAGCTTAAAAAGCCACATGTATGCAAAGAAATAGAGGAAAAGAACAGAATGGGAAAGACTAGAGATCTCTTCAAGAAACTTAGAGATACCAAGGGAACATTTCATGCAAAGATGGGCTCGATAAAGGATAGAAATGGTATGGACCTAACAGAAGCAGAAGATATTAAGAAGAGGTGGCAAGAATACACAGAAGAACTGTACAAAAAAGATCTTCATGACCCGGATAATGATGATGGTGTGATCACTCATCTAGAGCCAGACATTCTGGAATGTGAAGTCAAGTGGGCCTTAGTGACTAGTTTTCTGGGAGTATGGTTTCAGTGTGTCTGCCCTCTGATGCCCTCTTGCAACATCTACCATCTCCCAATCATGGTAGTAAACCCCACATGTCAATCCCAATCACCAAATTTGTCCCACCTTCCCCTTCCCCACTGTGTCCATATGTCCATTCTATACATCTGCATCTTTATTCCTGCCCTAGAAGTAGGTTTCTCTATACCATTTTTCTAGATTCCACATATATTTGTAATTGCTACTATATGATATTTGTTTTTCTCTGTCTGACATACTTCATTCTTTATGACAGACTCTAGGTCCATCCACATCTCTACAAATGACCTAATTTTGTTCTTTTTTATGGCTGAGTAATACTCCATGGTATATATGTACCAGATCTTCTTTATCCATTCATCTATTATTGGACATTTATACTGTTTCCATGTCCTGGTTATTGTAAATATTGCTGCAATGAACTCAATATCACTAATTATTAGAGAACTGCAAATCAAAACTATAATGAGATATCACCTCACACAGTTCAGAATGGCCATCATCAAAAAGATCTACAAACAATAAATGCTAGAAAGGGTGTGGAGAAAATGGAACCCTCTTTCACTGTTGGCAGGAATATGAATTGATACAGCCACTGGAGAAAGTATAGAGAGGTTCCTTAAAAAAGTAAAAATAGAGTTGCCTATGACTCAGCAATCCCACCTCTGAGTATATACTCTGAGAAAACCATAATTCAAAATGACACATGTACCCCAATGTTCAAGACTCAGCTTTGGAGATTGCCACTTCTGTTTTGTCTGCTTCCCAAAGGGAAGTAATAGGTAATGAAATATTCAGTCAATTTTATCAACAAAGGATCTATTTTGAATGCCAAATCAACACATACCCACCATGTTCTACCATGTTCTTCCAGGATGCATGTCTGCTTGTCACCAATATTACTGCCAAAAAAATGTTTATAGATTTGTATGATTTTGTAGGGCGGGGATGTTTCTTGGCTTAGCAAAGTTAACATATGTGCAGAACCCTGAAAGGAACTCCGCTTTTTTAATTNCCAATACTTTGGCCACCTGATGCGAAGAACTGACTCATTGGAAAAGACCCTGATGCTTGGAAAGATTGAGGGCAGGAGAAGGGGACGACAGAGGATGAGATGTCAGATGGCATCACTGACTCAATGGACACGATTTTGAGTAAACTCCTGGAGTTGGTGATGGACGGGGAAGCCTGGCATGCTGCAGCCCATGGGGTCACAAAGTCAGACACGACTGAGCAACTGAAATGAACTGAACTGAATAAACAGAGACCTGGAAGGAGTGTTCTGTGTAACTGACTTACATCACCTCTTCTCTGTGCCCCTCCTCACTCAGCACACCCGCACTGCTCTCCAGGTGTGCATTTCTGCCTAGTTTCTGACTTACTGGGCTCCTCACTTGGGATGCCCACACCCTTTCTCTCTAGGCAGGTATTTCTATCTCTGCCTTATTTCCATGTTAAATAAACTGCTCTTCTGCATGTTCTCCCATACATCACACTGTGTCTCTAATAATAAGCCTTGTGTCTGTTTTTACAGTTTTTGCCTCCTTGAACTATTCCTGCTTTCAAATGGGGGGAAGAGTCAGGGCCACTTTGGTTCTAGCCTCTAGCCCCTGGTGGTTTAGTGGCTAGGACTCCTGGTTTTCATCTAGGTTAAGGTAAGGTAAGGTGAAGTCGCTCAGTCGTGTCCGACTCTTTGCGACCCCGTGGACTGTAGCCTACCAGGCTCCTCTGTCCATGGGATTCTCCAGGCAAGAATACTGGAGTGGGTTGCCATTTCCTTCTCCAGGGGATCTTCCCAACCCAGGGNAATAATACAGCAGATGGTGAAGGTGAAGGTGAAGTCGCTCAGTCGTGTCCGACTCTTTGCGACCCCGTGGACTGTAGCCTACCAGGCTCCTCTGTCCATGGGATTCTCCAGACAAGAATACTGGAGTGGGTTGCCATTTCCTTCTCCAGGGGATCTTCCCAACCCAGGGATCGAACCCAGGTCTCCCGCATTGGAGGCAGACGCTTTAACCTCTGAGCCACCAGGGAAGTCACAGCAGATGGTATGATTGTACTATTTATTCCAAGTATTTGCTTTTCCTCGCTACTAGGCGCACCCCCTAGAGAGCCCCTTCCCGGTGTCCCGCCTGGAGGGAGGACAGACCTGCTGCCCACCTAGATCAGGGTTCACCATGTGACTTTCTTTGTCCTGTGAAATGTATACAGTTGTCTGAACAGATGTAAGAGCCCAGGCATGGTTCTGCCATTGCTTTGTTCCTTCTGCCACAAGATAAAGATAGTGGCCCCTCCTAGCCTGTGTCACAGAAGAGAGCAGGGTGAAAGTTGATGTGCTGCCAATACATATATGAGAAAGAAATAAATATCTGATGTTGTAAGGCACTAGGATTTTGGAAGCCATTTATTATTACAACATAATTTAGTTCAAACTGATGGATGCAGATATTAGGACCAGTACCATAGTGCTGATCTAGCAGAAACCCTGACATATGTAGCGTGTTGCCTGTAACAAGAAAAATGGAGCAAATGAACTTGTGGTTTTAGTTAAGAAGTGAGGAAAACAAAACACATGTAACATGCGTTTGCTTTTATGGCCTGGTTTGACATGAGACTGCAAGAAAGAGACAAGCTCTGAAAAGATTTCCCAGTTTGAAAGTAGAATTGAAAGGGAAATGTGGGAAATCCAGAGATCCCAAAGCTAAGAGGGTCAGAACAATGAGGGTGAGGATGGGAGGTGGGGTAAAGACGATGTTGGAAAAAGGAATCTGGGTGATGCTGCTTCAGGAGTAATGGATCTCTACATCTGCGTCTCTCTGTTCCTTCCCTGCAAGTAGGTTCATCAGGACCATTTTCCTAGATTCCATATATATGTGTTCATATGTGATATTTTTCTCTGATTTACTTCACTCTGTATGACAGATTCTAGGTCCATCCAAATAGACACAGTGAGGGAAGGGGAGGATGGGACAAATTGGGAGAATAGCATTGATATATGTAGACTGAAAGAGTTAGTCGCTCAGTCTGTCTGACTCTTTGCGACCCCATGGACTGTAGCTTGCCAGGCTCCTTTGTCCATGGGATTCTCCAGGCAAGAGTATTGGAGCGGGTTGTCATTTTCTCCTCCAGGGGACCTTCCTGACTCAGGGATTGAACCCGGGTCTCTTGCATTGCAAGCAGACTCTACCATCTGAGCCACTAGGGAAGCCCACATATATACACTGCTGCTGCTAAGTCGCTTCAGTCGTGTCCGACTCTGTGCGACCCCATAGACGGCAGCCCACCAGGCTCCCCCATCCCTGGGATTCTCCAGGCAAGAACACTGGAGTGGGTTGCCATTTCCTTCTCCAATGTATGAAAGTGAAAAGCGAAAGTGAAGTCACTCAGTCGTGTCCGACTCTTCGTGACCCCATAGACTGCAGCCTGCCAGGCTCCTCCACCCATGGGATTTTCCAGGCAAGAGTACTAGAGTGGGGTGCCATTGCCTTCTCCCATATATACACTACCATGTGTAAAATAGATAGTGGGAAGCTGCTATACTGCACAGGGAGCTCAGCTTGGTGGTCTGTGATAACTCAGAGAGGTGAGATGGAGGTGGGGCTGGGAGGGAGGTTCAAGAGGGAGAGGATATGTATGTATACATACAGCTGACCCACTTTGCTATACAGCAGAAACACAACATTGTAAAGTAATGATAATCCAGTAATAATAATAATAATAAAAGGAAGTATGAATCTCTAAGTCCCCTTGTTCCCTCCCTACCCCTGGAACATTTTCTACCTTGCCTCTCTGGAGAGGGTAGAACAGTAGGTCAAGAGACTGGGACATGGCAGTCATGGCTGTGGGTACAGGGAAACTTTGTCTACTGAACATTTAATGCAGAGATATTCCAGCCTTTTTCTCCCATTCAATTCCCAGATCACGGGTTGGCCAGACCTTTCCTCTCAAGCCAAGAGATGAAAAGATTCCCCATAGAGAATCTCACCAGCCTGACAGGAAACATCCTCGGAAATTGACTTTACAGGTTCCCAAGCAAATGGCCCCATTACAGTGTGGCAATCAACGAGTTCCATCCGTGGACTCAGAGCATCTAATCAGCCTTTTATTCCTCAGCTCAAACTTTTCAGCCAGAATTGGTACACGCACACACACACTCTTAACATTAGCCACATAAAAGTTTTCTCATCCATGACACAAGAATGAGTTGTTTCGAAAAGGGATCATTCAGACATTCAAAGTTCACAAAAGAGCTCTAAGAAATTCAAATTGATTGCAGCAACAACAAATTCAGTGGAAGCTAAATTTGAGGAAATCTCCCAGTTCAGTTCAATTGCGTCGCTCAGATGTGTCCAATTCTTTGCGACCCTACGGACTGCAGCACACCAGCATGCCAGGCTTCCCTGTCCATCACCAACTTCTGGAGCTTGCTCAAACTCATGTGCATCGACTCTGTGATGCCATCCAACCATCTCATCCTCTGTCTTCCAGAGAGTAGTCAAAAACACAGAAAGGTGAAAATAGTACAGTTAGAGGACCAGGGTGTCCAACACTAATGTTTAATAGGAGTTCCAGAAATATACTGAAGAGGTAGAAAGTCATTAATGAAGTGATCAAGAAGTTCCTGGCTCCAGTGACTTCAAACCCCGAAGCTCTGAGCTGCTGACCAGACCACATTGCTGCAGAACCCAGGAACTGTTTCACAGCCAGGTGCTCCAATGGTGTGAGCCCAGAGCTCCCCGTGGATTTGCATCCCAACCTTTCCAGAGGGGTTCAGGGAATTTCGACCCAGAAACTCCACTGACCTTACCTTCCCCTGGGAACCTAGGGGCAGGATTATTTATTTATTTAACTTTTTTATTCCAGTTAAATTTGCATTTGCTACCCGGTCAAAACTGAGCAGTGGGTCCTTTGAGGATACACACATGAGCTGGAAATCTATTTTAAAAAGCAGAGGAACCACTGACACTAGAGTTTGGAGCAGGATCAGCTGGGGTGGAGGGACGGGGCTGCCCTAAAGAAGAGGAGAAGGAGGGTTTCCGAGATGCTGATTCATTCTCTTTCTGAGCCTGAGAGAGGAGTCGGCAGGGTTCATTTTATTCCTCTTATTCTGATTGCCTCTAAATGTTTTATATTCTTTCATTTCACCAAAAAATGTATTCTTTTAATTTAAAAAGGAGTCAAGTAATAGTGAATGATTTTAACAGCAAAATAAGAATGCAGACACTCTGTAGTGACGCACGATGGTCACAAAGATACATCGTTAGGTGAACGGAGCAGGGGCGGGATGGGAGGCTGTGAAGGTGGTCACTGAGTAGAGAAACCCCCCCAAAAGGAGACACCCCCAGCACACGGAGAAGGCAATGGCACCCCACTCCGGTACTCTTGTCTGGAAAATCCCACGGGCGGAAGAGCCTGGTGGGCTACATTCCATGGGGTCGCAAAGAGTCGGACACGACTGAGCGACTTCCCTTTCACTTTTCACTTTCATGCATTGGAGAAGGAAATGGCAACCCACTCCAGTGTTCTTGCCTGGAGAATCCCAGGGACGGGGGAGCCTGGTGGGCTGCCGTCTATGGGGTCGCACAGAGTCGGCCACGACTGAAGCGACTTAGCAGCAGCAGCAGAACCAGCACACCCTTGGCAACAACAATGCTTCTAGAATGCATCAAATGTCCCCAGAAGGGACGCATTAGGGACACACTAACACAGGCATTAAACACAATGGACACCGGAGGCCAGGGGGCCAGAAACAAAATCATCTTCACATCCTGCCCTTTCATGGTTCTGAATTTTGAGGCACTTGAAGGTTTTACTTACTCAAAAAATCTTGTTGTTTATAAAAAGAAGTCTGATGGCACCATACCTAATGTTTTGGAAGAGATGGAGGGTTTATCAGCAAACCTCCGTGGAAAGCAATTTGGAAATATCTCAGCAAGCTGGGGCCAACAACAATGCTTCTAGAAAAACTTTCACATGTGTTCAGGAACACACACAGACTAGGAACATTCAGATCGGTC
Organism: Oreotragus oreotragus; assembly: GCA_006410675.1. Lineage (NCBI taxonomy): Eukaryota > Metazoa > Chordata > Mammalia > Artiodactyla > Bovidae > Oreotragus > Oreotragus oreotragus. The sequence goes on from SJYX01000368.1 coordinate 376,480, forward strand.
TTGTGTGTGATAAGTTAAAAGGGAGAAAGAAAGATAGCAATCGAAAAGTTATTTATAAAAAGAAGTCTGATGGCACCATACCTAATGTTTTGGAAGAGATGGAGGGTTTATCAGCAAACCTCCGTGGAAAGCAATTTGGAAATATCTCAGCAAGCTGGGGCCAACAACAATGCTTCTAGAAAAACTTTCACATGTGTTCAGGAACACACACAGACTAGGAACATTCAGATCGGTCTTGTGTGTGATAAGTTAAAAGGGAGAAAGAAAGATAGCAATCGAAAAGTTCCCCCAAGTGGAAAATGCCTTTAAATAAATTCCCACTGATCCATACAATAGACAATCATCCAACAGTAGAAATGAATCTACATAGATCAAAACCCCAAACTGAATGTGGAAAGGAAGTCAGTAAGGAGATGATATGCACTCTATGATACTGTTTATGTGATGGTCACACACGTGAAAAAATGCTATGTATAACGTGCATGCGTGCTAAGTCAGCTCAGCTGTGTTCAACTCTTTGGGACCCTATGGACTATAGCCCACCAGGCTCCTCTGTCCGTAGGATTCTCCAGGCAAGAATACTGGAGTGGGTTGCCAAGCTCTCCTCCTGAGGATCTTCTCCACCCGGGGATTGAACCTGCATCTCTTAAGTCTCCTTACGTCTTCTTTACCACCAGCACACCCTGGGAAGCCCTGTATGTACAATGTTTATGTGTAAAGTGCAGGAGGATGATCCAGGTAAGATTCCAGATGGTTGTCGTCTCTGAGAAGAGATGGGAGTCTCTGAGAAGAGATGGGAAATGACGTAAGGGCAGAGCGTGGCTTCACAGTGGTGGCTCAGGCTTTCTTTCTGAAGCGGGGGTGGGCATACGCCCTTCATTATATTATCCGTTCTAACTTTTTGATTCTATGTTACATTTCATTTAAGTAAATAAAATTACCACCAAAACATCTAGAAGAAAGCATCTCGTTCAGCATACATTAGATTATAATAACAAAAGATGAGGGACTTCCCTGGCAGTCCAGTGCTTAAGACTCTGTGCTGCCACTCCAGATGGTGAGGGTTCGATCCCTGTTAGGGGAGCAAAGAAATTGTAGAATGCTGCACAGTGTGGCAAAAAACAAAAAAACAAACAAAAAATAATAATAGTAAAAGATGAACAGAAAAGATAAATTCCAACTAGTCTGACCCTGCAACAATATTTTCACTATGTTGCATCCAATCAGATTCACTTGAATGAAAAAAAAAAAAAAAAAAGTAGGAATAAAAAGTTCCTGGAGTTTTGCTATAAGCTTCCCCAGTGGCTCACAGGTAGAGAATCTGCCTGTGAGGCAGAAGATGCAGGAGGCCTCAGGTTTGATCCCTGGTTGGGGAAGATCCCTTGGAGGAGAGTATGGTAACCCACTCCAGTATTCTTGTCTGGAGAATCCCATGGACAGAGGAGCCTGGCCGGCTACAGTCCAAGGGGTTGCAAAGAGTTGGATTCGACTGAAGCAACTGAGCAGGCAAGCACACATTAGATGTTTAGAGCTGTGAGAAATTTTATTCTTTGCAGAGTCCAAACCCCTCATTCTTCTAGGAGAAATTGGAGCCCACTTTCTTGAGAGGGAAGTGACCTGCCCAAGGGCATGAGAGAGCGTCCAGGTCCCCCGTCTCCTGGCCCCTGGCCTGGGGCTTTCTCCAGGACCCTGTATGCTTATCAGGGAAGAAGCAGTGACTTCCCACGAAGGGGTGCAGTTCCTGGACCAAAACATTAGCCAGACTCACATTTGGGCACCACCCCTGTGAAGCCCTGCCTGGCAAACTGTGAGAACAGGATTTCCTAGAGGGAGCAAAGCAAACAGCATAGTGCGTTGAGTCAGACGTGAGGGCAGCGGCCCTCCCAGGGGGTGGCCGGGGTGAGCGGCCTGTTGGCCCACCCACCGCACACACATGCTGTGGGATTCTGGATTGTGGATGGTGTGCGTGTGTGAGAGAGTGCGTGTGTGGTATCTAGCATATAGTAAGTTGGGCTTCCCAGGCGGCGTCAGTGGTAAAGGACCTGCCTGCTAATGCAGGAAACATAAGAGACTCAGGCTCAATCCCCGAGTCAGGAAGATCCCCTGGAGGAGGAAATGGCAACCCACTCCAGTATTCTCGCCTGGAGAATCCCGTGGACGGAGGAGCCTGCCGGGCTGCAGTCCACAGAGGAGTCGAACACAACTGGAGCAACTTAGCAAGTGCTCAGTGGTGGTAATAACACGATTATTATCATCCTTCCAGGAGAAGCTGGAAGTGTTCAGGGCCTAAACCCAGGACTATTCTGGCTCAAGAGAGAAAAAGCAATCCTGGGCCTAGCCTTTCTGCCTCATGTTTCAAGTTGAAGGTGAACGAGTGTCTCCCAGCTGGTCAAAGCAACACGTGTGGATGTCGGCTCTCCCTCCCCTCAGGAGGCTTCCACCCCAGGGAGGAGAGTGACGACAGTAAAATAAGACTGTTGTCCCTTAACCCCCAGCTGCGTCCCCTCGACTGGCTGGGGACCCCGTGGGCTGGTCTCTGCAGCAGCCTTCAGACAAGTATGCCGGCCCATGATGCAGGTCATCCCAAAGGCACGTGGAGGCAGAGAGGGATCATGGGAGGGGAGCCACGTCAGACCAACTGTGTAAAGAAGCAAATCCGAAGGACAAGTGACAGAGGACTTCAGAAGTGGCTGGATCGTCAAAGCCTCCAGAGAGAAGAGCGGCCCCCGCCCTTGAGGACATGGGTGGTCAAGGGCTCTGCACACAATTCTCATGTCGGGGGAGGGGTCCCCACAGCACCACAGAGCCCTGGGACACCAGCCGGATGTCCCACAGTTCACCTCAATCCTGAGACTGTCCACCTGGAGACAGTAGCAGATTCCAAACAGCAAAGGGTCAGCCCCCCAAGGCTGCCCTTGCCCCGACTTCACACTCCAGTCACAGGTCTGCACTGTGCCCTGGGCTTCTGACCCAGTGGCTACAAATGGGAGAGTCCCATGACCCTTTCCTTAGGGTCTTAGTTCCCCAACCAGAGATTGAACTCTTGGACCCTGTGTTGGAATCATGAAGTCTTAACCACTGGGACTGCCAGGGAAGTCCCTGACCCTGTCCTTGAGTTGAATTAATTTACTAGAGCAGCTCACAGACCTCATATAAGCGTCATATTGACTATATCTCCACTCGATTATAAAAGGATGTAACCAGGAAGGCCAGATGGAAGCGATAAGGAGGGCAGGGTATATGGGGAGGCCCAGGGCTTCCAGGCCCTCCCCTGCCATACCACCCTCCCCAAACCTCCACCCTCCACTGCCAGGAAGCTCTCCAAACCCTGTCCTTCTGGGCTTTCATGGAGGCTTCATTACAGAGACACGACTGATTACATCTTTGGCCTTTGGTGATTGAACTCATTGTCCAGTCTCTCTCCTCTCCCCAGAGAGGAGGATTGAAGGTCCCACTAATCATATGGCTGGCTCCTGGGCCACCAGTGCCCATCCCTGGGTGTGGTCCCCAAGTCATCTCAGTAGCATCACAAAAGATACCATTATGCCTCTCATCACCTAGGGAAGGCCGTGGGATTAAGCTCTGTGCTGTGAATGGGGACAGACGCCTGCACAGGTTTCTTATTCTAAATCACAACCTCACAGGGGTTGGGTCCTGGCCACAACCCCTTCTGGGTCTGTCTTCCTCACCTACAGTCCCTCCTGCTCTCTCATCCTGAATGGCTTCATGGCAAGTTTTCTCAGAAGCTTGCTGTTGTCTGGTATCTAGCCTTTCAGTTTCCCCAAGACCCCCCTCAAGGATGAAGTTTCTGCACTCAGGTTGCATTTCCTGAATTGGAGGGGGGG
>SJYX01000368.1:382929-410670 GCA_006410675.1 Oreotragus oreotragus
GCGGGGCGGGGCGGGGCAGGGGGGGTGTAGTTGGGCGCGGAGGACACGTGGGAGGGGGTGGAGTTTCTCTCATCCACAGGCAGCTGTGCTGAGGTTTGGGGTCAGGACTGAAGTCAGGCATGTATGCCCCCACTGCCAGTGGGGCTAGGCATCGGCCACCTTGGGCCAGAGCGCCCTTCATATCTGCGGCCACAGTGGCTTCTGAGCATCAGGCCACCGTGGAGCCTCCTGAAGGAGCAGAGAACAGACGGGGCCACCTTGGGGGGCCTCTGGACAACACAGACTGTCCTGAGGGCCTGAGGCTCTGCTGGTGACAAGTTTATGTTGAGCAGCACGGGAGGCAGCCAGCCCTCCCTTTGCCTTTTTTGGAGATGGATAAATAAGGGCTGATACTTTGGGGAAAGATAAAGCAGAGAATATGCTTCTCATTACACGGGCACGGAGACAGATGAGGAGGGTCAGGCCCGGGTCTCCGCGGCTGCGGCTTCAGCACCAATTTCCTGCGGCAGGGCGGCTCCCTGAACCACGCACTTTCCCGGGAATCTGACACTGTGGACTCAGGGCCTGGGAATGAGGGGTCTGCGGAGGCCGGAGTTTATCTCTGCAGCTTGTTTCTTTCCTTCTCTCTTAATCTCTACCCACCCTCGCGGCCCCTGCGCCCCTGTTGCTGTTTTCCTATGACCCAACTGTCCAGACAGGGCTGTCCCTGCCCCGCTGTGCGCACTGTCTCCAGAGTCCTGCGGCTGGACCCGCCAGCCCCCACCTCATTCATCTGTCCCATCCGTGCCACGGCTGCCCAGCGAGCGGATGAGAATCAGAAGCCTCCTGGCCCGGCCTCGCCCCTTGGGCATCGCGGGGACTTGGTGACCATCTGCTTTCAATGAAGTGTGGGTTTCAGCTTGTATTACGGAAACAGAAACAGAAAAACCAGCGGGGGTCCCTCCTGCAAAAAAACATCGTCATCCACCAAAATGAGCTCTTAGCAACTTCCGGGTGGCAAGCACATCCCCGTTAATGAAGAAGAATTCAGACAGGGATCCTGGCGGGTCCGCCCCCGACTGGAGAGGCAGAGTGGAATGTTTTCACTCACTAGGCAGTCGGGGGTGGGGAGGGCCTTCGCCAGGCACGCAGAACAGACACGCAGTCAGGGCTGAGCAACCTGACACCAGGCCCTCAGCTCGCCTGGCTTTTCTCCAACTCAAGAATGTGGGCTGGCAGGGCCTGCCTTGCTGAGGAGATGAGCCGAATGGCCAGACCCACACTCAATCCAGGGCAAGCTCTAGGGGGAGGGCAGATGCCATCTGCCCCCAGGAGCCCTGGACAGGGGCCTGCCCTGCCCTCTGGGATGCCAGTTCCCTGGGGAAGCGGGTCAGAGGGGGGCCTTGGCAGGCAGGACGGATTCACCCTCCTTCCTCTGGCCCACGTGCTGTATGTCAGGCATCAGCCCTGACGAGCCTGCCGTTGAGCGAGCGAGGACAGTGCCTGCGTGTGCTAGGCACCCAGGAAGCATCCACGGGGGAAGGAGCGAAGCTGAAAGGTGCAAAGCTGTGATGGACGGGTCTGGACAATGTCTTCTGTCTTTTCTCCAACGTGAGAAGAGCCAGCTCGGCCCTTTCCAGCAAGCAGCATGGAGTCACATCCTGCCTGAGATGCTGCATGTGTGCGTGCATGTGTGAACGCGTGTATCAAACCCCACCATCCCTCGCGGCTCCAAGATGCCTAGAATTCCACGCATACAGACCTCTTTCCTTCTTCCTAAGAAACCCTTATCTCAGAGAGAACTGCACTTCAATCGCACTTTGAGCTTTATCAGTAATTGGCATCTAGAGGAAATTAGTTCATCAGACNGGGTTTCAGCTTGTATTACGGAAACAGAAACAGAAAAACCAGCGGGGGTCCCTCCTGCAAAAAAACATCGTCATCCACCAAAATGAGCTCTTAGCAACTTCCGGGTGGCAAGCACATCCCCGTTAATGAAGAAGAATTCAGACAGGGATCCTGGCGGGTCCGCCCCCGACTGGAGAGGCAGAGTGGAATGTTTTCACTCACTAGGCAGTCGGGGGTGGGGAGGGCCTTCGCCAGGCACATAGAACAGACACGCAGTCAGGGCTGAGCAACCTGACACCAGGCCCTCAGCTCGCCTGGCTTTTCTCCAACTCAAGAATGTGGGCTGGCAGGGCCTGCCTTGCTGAGATGAGCCGAATGGCCAGACCCACACTCAATCCAGGCCAAGCTCTAGGGGGAGGGCAGATGCCATCTGCCCCCAGCAGCCCTGGACAGGGGCCTGCCCTGCCCTCTGGGATGCCAGTTCCCTGGGGAAGCGGGTCAGAGGGGGGCCTTGGCAGGCAGGACGGATTCACCCTCCTTCCTCTGGCCCACGTGCTGTATGTCAGGCATCAGCCCTGACGAGCCTGCCGTTGAGCGAGCGAGGACAGTGCCGGCGTGTGCTAGGCACCCAGGAAGCATCCACGGGGGAAGGAGCGAAGCTGAAAGGTGCAAAGCTGTGATGGACGGGTCTGGACAATGTCTTCTGTCTTTTCTCCAATGTGAGAAGAGCCAGCTCGGCCCTTTCCAGCAAGCAGCATGGAGTCACATCCTGCCTGAGATGCTGCATGTGTGCGTGCATGTGTGAACGCGTGTATCAAACCCCACCATCCCTCGCGGCTCCAAGACGCCTAGAATTCCACGCATACAGACCTCTTTCCTTCTTCCTAAGAAACCCTTATCTCGGAGAGAACTGCACTTCAATCGCACTTTGAGCTTTATCAGTAATTGGCATCTAGAGGAAATTAGTTCATCAGACTTGCCTCCAGAGAAAGTCTTAAGGAGGGAAAAGCGAAGAAAATGAGCACTAACTACACCCGCGGGGCAGAGCAAGGAGAAAGGCCCCCTGTTGCTCCAGGAGGGATGTGCCAGGCTGGGGCGGTGAGTCTGACCCTCCAGCCCTCAGGGAGGGATGCTCCAGGAACCGGAGTCCATGGCAGCTCTTCTCAGGAGGGAGTTTTTGCTGAGAGGGGCTGGTTTTCCAGAGCTGGATTCCTGATGATGGGGCCGTTTTTACCTGTTGGTAAAAGGAAGCATTAAAAGAGCTTCCCAGGTAGAACCAGGGAAGCCCCTCCCAGGTGGCCCTAGTAAAGAACTCACGTGCTAATGCAGGAGACATAAGAGACGTGGATTTGATCTCTGGATTGGGAAGATCCCCTGGAGGAGGAAATGGCAACACACTCCAGTATTCTTGCCTGGGAAATCCATGGACAGAGGAGCCTGCTGGGCTACAGTCCTGGGGGTGGCAGAGTCCGACACACTGAGCGACTGAGCATGGGAAAAGAAGTAAGTAATAGCACAGCTGTCAGTCTGAGAGCAGGGACTCCTCAGAGCCCACCCTTGGCCTCGGCTTCCTGAGCTCCCCTGCTCAGAGCCCACCCTTGCCCTCGGTTTCCTGAGCTCCCCTGCGGGGTGCATAGCTCATGCACACGCTCACGCATGCACACATGCCCAGCCACGCCACTTCCCAACACCCAGCCTGAACTATTCACAATAGCCAAGGCAAGGAAGCAACTTAAGTGTCCATTAACAGAGGAATGGGTAAAGATGCATGCATGCTGCATTCCATATATATGACGGAATGAAAAAGAATGAAATAAGGCCATTTGCAACAACATGGATGGACCTAGAGATTTCCATACTAAGTGAAGTCAGACAGAGAAAGACAGATACCATGTGATATTACTTATATGTGGAATTTTTAAAAATTAACACAAATGAACTCTTTACAAAACAAAAACAGGCACAGACATAGGAAACAAACTTATGGTTCCTCAAAGGGCAGGGGGGCGGGAGGCTCTCCTGGGGATTCCTCATGGACACACACACTATATCAATACTTAACAAGAGCCCACTGTACAGCCCAGGCTTCCCTGGTGGCTTAGCTGGTAAAGAATCTGCCTGCGATGCAGGAGACCCTGGTCTGATTCCTGGGTTGGGAAGATCTGCTGGAGAAGAGAGAGGCTACCCACTCCAGCATCTTGGCCTGGAGAATTCCATGGATTGTGTAGTCCATGGGGTCGCAGAGTCGGACACGACTGAGCGACTTTCACTTCACTCACTGTATAGCACAGGAAGCTATCCTGAATATCTTAATGGAAAAGAATCTGGAAAAGGATCTAAATCACTGAATTGTTTTGCTGTACACCTGAAACCAACACAATGTTGTTAATCAACTATACTTCAATTTTTAAAAATTAAAATCAAATTAAAATTAAAAACCCCCAGAGGGTGGCTTCCTGGGAACAAGTAGACATATACAGCCCTGAAATAACAGTAACATTGTCTATGAGACTGTGGCTTATAGGATAGACAGTAACCTCAGAAACTCAAGGTCAGCTTACGGCAGGCAACACCTTGGTGTGTGTGTACACATCAGTTTGGCATTTATGAAACATTACAGCTCTCCTTAATTTTTCCTGCTGAGAGAAGACAGACTTTATTTATGAGTGACAGACTTTATTTTCCTGGGCTCCAAAATCACTGCAGATGGTGACTGCAGCCATGAAATTAAAAGNGAAACTCAAGGTCAGCTTACGGCAGGCAACACCTTGGTGTGTGTGTACACATCAGTTTGGCATTTATGAAACATTACAGCTCTCCTTAATTTTTCCTGCTGAGAGAAGACAGACTTTATTTATGAGTGACAGACTTTATTTTCCTGGGCTCCAAAATCACTGCAGATGGTGACTGCAGCCATGAAATTAAAAGACACTTGATCCCTGAAGAAAAGCTATGGCCAACCCAGACAGCATATTAAAACGCAGAGACATTACTTTGCTGACAAAGGTCTGTCTAGTCAAAGCTATGGTTTTTCCAGTAGTCATGTATGAATGTGAGAGTTGGACCATAAAGAAAGCTTAGCATCGAAGAATTGATACTTTCGAACTATGGTGTTGGAGAAGACTCTTGAGAGTCCCTTGGACTGCAAGGAGATCAAACCAGTCAACCTTAAAGGAAATCAATCCTGAATATTCCCTGGAAGGACTGATGCTTAAGTTGAAGCTCCAATACTTTGGCCACTTGATGTAAAGAACTGGCTCATTAGAAAAGACCCTGATGCTGGGAAAGATTGAAGGCGGGAGGAGAAGGGGATGACAGAGGATGAGATGGTTGGATGGCATCACCAACGCGATGGACATAAATTTGAGCAAGCTCCGGGAGTTGGTGATGGACAGGGAAGCCTGGTGTGCTGGAGTCCATGGGGTCACAAAGAGCTGGACACGACTGAGCAACTGAACTGAACTGAGAGAGGACACTGATGGTTATGAAAGCGTGTCTTTCCTCCCCCTCACCACTGCTGCCCCCACAGGGCACTGCACAGGGACAGGGATGTCTTGTCCTCCCAGTGGGCAGGCCGTTTATTTACTCTGCTCTCTGATGGCTCGTTGACAGCATCCAAGTGTAATCTTAAGCAAACCAGAGCAGGGTGGCTGTGGGGGTTGGATCTGTCCCACCAGGTCTTAGCTGAGCTCAGAGCCACTATGCCCATCCTGTAGCCGGTGGGGATGAGGGTGGGGTGTGTGTGTGTGCGCGGGGGAGGTTATAAGGAATCCTCTGTTGTCACATGCAGATTCAACCCAACAAAGACAAGTGATGCTGCAAATTGAAGTATGGGCTCCAGCAGGTCACAGTCATCAAGATCCACCACATTAGTTACACCACGTTAGTTAAGTAGTCCCTCATCACACCTCGGTCAGTCTCTACTACTGACTACTGGCTTTGGAACTTTCTGTTATTTTGTGGTCTACACGCTAGAAGGTTATAAGCAGGGAGGATGCGGTCTCATTTTTTTTTAAGTAGTTCTTTTGTAAAATTTTTATTTATTATTTATTTTACTTTTGGCTGCACGGGGTCTTTGTTGCTGTGTGGGCTTTTCCCTAGAGTGGCGAGTGGGGCCACTCTAGTTGTGGTGCAGGCTTCTCATTGCAGGGGCTTCTCTTGCTGTGGAGCACGGGTTCTAGGTTGTGTAGGCTTCAGTAGTTGCAGGGCACGGGCTTAGTTGCCCCAGGGCTTGTGGGGATCTTCCCTGAGCAGGGACTGGACCCATGTCTCCTGGAGCAGGCACATTCTAAACCACTGGACCACCAGGGAAATCTGATTCTTTCTCATTTTCAGACATTCACGTACAGTGCATTGAAAGCGGCGGCCATTCATCGAAGCCATCTGGATATGATAATTTGGGTGGGAGGACAGACTGTGTGATGTGTCCCCAGCTACTTGGGGAACTTTAAGAATTTAAAAGACAAAACCTCTTCATATAAGTTCCTTCCCATCTTTGCAGGTACACTTAACTAGTTCAACCCCTGGACACAGTCTAGCAACTCTATCTGGAATGAAGAAGCTAACCAGTCCAGATGGAGCTCATTGAGCCAAATAACTATGAATCTGATGGGTAGCTAACATGGTTGAAACCAACAGGGCAGGATTGGTTTACAGGCAGAACTTGGAGACGTCACGGCTTTGGTTCCAGACCACCGCAATAAAGCAAATGTCTCAATACGGCAAGTCACAGAGAAATTTGTGGTTTCCCAAGTGCACATAAAAGTTCTGTTTCTACCACACTGTAGTCTATAAAGTGTGCAATGGCATTATGCTCCCCCAAATTGTACTTGCTGTAATGAAAAAAAAATGTTTTATTCTAAAAAAAAAGGTGATAACCATCAGTTGAGTCTTGAGCAAAGTTGTCATCTTTTTGCTGGAGGAGGGTCTTGCCTTAGTGTTGAAGGCTGCTGACTGCTGGGGTGAGGGGTAGTTGCTGAATGTTGGGGCAACAATTCCTTAAAATCAGACAACAGTGAATTTTGCCTCATCCTTTGACTCTTCCTTTCACTTAAGCACTTAGAGGCCATTGTAGGGTTATTGATATTAGTTGGCCTAATTTCAGTATTATTGTGTCTAACAGAAGAGGGAGGCCCAGAGAGAGGGGAAGAGAGGGGGCAGCGGTCAGAACACACACAACAGTTATGGACTATGTTCCCCGTCTTACGTGGGCACAGTTCATGGCACCTCAGCACAACTACAACAGTAACCACGATCAGTAATCAAAGCTTGCCATAACACATAAAAACAAGGAAAAGTTTGAAACACTGTGAGAGCTACCAAAACGTGACAAAACGCTGGGAAAGTGGTGCCTGCCAATAGACTTGCTCAACACACAGTTGTCACCAACCTTCAGTTTGTTAAAAACATGGTATCTGTGACACACAAAAGAGCAAACTGCAATAATACAAGGAAAGGCTATAGTTTGTTCGATGCTCTGTCCGACCTCTGCTTAGCAACCACAAGCCAGGACTCCCAGGGAATCGAGGAGACCTCTGTATGACAATGCAAGCAGGTAACAGCAGATAGGGACTGCCCTGCCCCAGCGCCTTGCACGTGTTAACTCGCTCAGTCCCCAGAGCAGCTCCCTGACGTCAGCTCTGTTATTGGCCCGGTGTGCGGATAGAGATGGAAGCACAGGGCGGTGACTTTCCCAAAGTCATCAGTGGTTAAGGCCTCCTACAGACCGGGTCCCTGGCTCATCTCCTACGTTGGGAATCGCCAGGCACAGATTACTAGTGAACTCTGGACAGCTAGCACAGTGCACCTGCTGTGGCTGGCTTTGTGCTGCCCCCACGAGGGGCGGACTCTCTCTCCAGCTGGGCCAAGGAGAAACTCAGGCACCACGGAGTCGGGGAGGATGGGGAAGGAGTGGGAGTCCAGGTCTCCACTCCAGCCCACTCCTCCCAGGCAGGGCCTTAGGGAGCTAGGTGGAGCTGCAGAACCAGCCTCGCCTGTGGACTGCAGGGCATGGAACCGAGCCCAGGCTCAGAGTCCAGGGACTAAAGCAAAACAAAAGCCAGGCTGCTGTCCAGCTGGGTTGTCCGTCCAGGATTAGATGGATCAGAGGCAGATGTGAGTCTGCGGAATGGACATGACCCTGGTGTGGAGGTGGAAGGTGGGAGAGGTAGGGACAAACACTGGATCAAGCCCAGGGCTGACTAGCTGCTTTGCGTGGAAACCCTCAAGCTGGTGTGGCTTTGGGGGCTGCGGGGGTGGGGGGGGCGGGGGGAGGTTCTCCTTCCATCCCTGGCTCGGCCCAGCCCAGTACTGAAGATAGGATACTGTTCAGTTACTGATTAAGTTCCTGGAGGACTTGACCAGGAGTCATGGCTCACCCTGCCAGCACTGCGCTGGATCCAGAGAAGCAAGACAGGAGAGCGGGGCAGGGAAAGGCTCTGGAGTCAGTGACACCTGGGCTCAGAGCCCTGTGACCTTGGGTGAGGTAATAAACTCCCTCCAAGCCTCTGTCTTCTCACTACAAAATGGGAATAATAATAAAACATGCACCTCCCCCCGCCCCAGGTTAGTGGGATAGTTAAATGAGATGATGATACAGGGCTGGCGCAGAGACTGACACGTCATTAATACATGCTACACGGTCCCTCTCTTTGCTGGGATCGGCAGTGTTAGGAAGAATCAGTTACTGACTGAGGCCCCATTCTCTCCCGTCTTCTAACTAACCGGGTATCTGCCCTTCCCCCCCCTCGAAGAATCCTGAGCATTTTCCACAGACTGAAGGGCTTCCCTGGTGGCTCAGCTGTTAAAGAACCCACCTGCAATGCGGGAGACCCGGGTTTGATCCCTGGGTTGGGAAGACCCCATAGAGAAGGCAAAGGCTAGCCACTCCAGTATTCTGGCCTGGAGAATCCCGTGGGCTGTATAGTCCATGTGGTCGCAAAGGGTCAGACATGACTGAGTGACTTTGACTCACTCACTTAAGGGATGGTGGGGTGGAGGCATGAGAGTGGAGGAAGGGCTCGGGCGGGGGTGGGGCCTTGATCCAAATAGTCATCATAAGGCTTACACGTCTTTGGTTTCAAGACCATTTTCTCAGAAGAGTGCTTCTGGCCCTTTGCTTAATCCTGGGATGCTGTTAAGATCCCAGGAGAGTCAGGTTCCATGAGGCAAGTCCTGCCAGTCCACAGTTGCATCCATCTTGGTCCTTCTGGCCTTGCCTGGGTCTTTACAGCTGCCTTGGCTGTGATGCCTCATTAGTTACTGCATCAGGCATTGTTTTTCCAGCGTCTCTGCAGAATGCTACATAAGCTTCCATCTTTCAAATCACAAGGTCACAATCTGTGTTTACAGGTTGGGACAAAGCTGTCATCCTCTTCCATCAATGTCCCACCTCCAACTTTAGGACAGAACAGGGGTCCCACCCTCACCCACAGAGACCTTGAAACCCAGGTGGGAAAACCTCCTCACCCCAGACACCCCGCCTCCTCCCAGGATGGCCTTCCACCCATCAAGGGACATCTGGGATCCCCAGGAGAGCTGGCCGCTGGGTCCACGGCTCATATCGCCCCTGCCTGGCCAGGCCTGACCAACTTCAGGATACAGCAGTTAACAAAGGAAAATACGGAGGGAGCCGGATTTTCCCAGATGCCTGAGAAGGGAAAGGAAGCCGGGCTCAGTGACTCACACAATAGCATCGAAACAATTCAAGGAACTGTCCGAGGAAGTGACCAGAATAGCCCGGTGATCGCTGTGGGGCGGGGAAGATGGAAGCCAGGCTCTCCGCAGTGGGACGTGGAAACAAGAGGAAGAGCTTTCCCCGTGGCAGGGCAACTGCCCTTTAGAAACATGTGCTGAAATGTTGTTCTGTTGTCTCCCAGGCCCAGGAGGGCAAGATCCATGGATGAGGCAGAGGGGGAGGTTATGATGCTGGTGTCTCTAACTCAGGGTGTTGTGGGTGCCACAGGCCACCTTGGCACCAGTCACCAAGGAAATGGGGGCCCCTCCCCACTCCCAGAGCTGACATTTTATCGAGGACCGCACACCGCTGGGTGGAGAGCAGGGAGGGGACACAGCAGGGCAGCTGAGTTGACTCCAGCGGATCTCCTGCAGGGAAAGAAGGGTCCTGGGCTCAGGTCTTGTTTGCAGAGAAGCTTGAATATAGGTGCCAAGTCCTGACGCCATCTTCCCCTCCCTCTGCTTTCAGAGTCCACGCTGAACACCTCTCTCAAGGGTGAAAGAGGTTCAGAGTTTTCAAGACCCAGCTAACTAAACATGGAGCTCAGGAGAAGGCAAACAGCCGTCCGCTCTCACACTTAGGATCCCCTGCTTCAAAGGGCTCCGTTTTGGTTACAAAAAGAACACGAGAGTTCTCTGTGTTTGTTTTAAAGTGAGGCCTTTAATAAACAGTCTTCTAAAAACAAAAAAAAGAACCCAGATAACACACAGGGGAAACAGCTTCTTTCTTCCTTTCGCTCATCAGTCAAAGCATCACACTCCCCTCAGCTTTGGCTTAAATGAGTTTGGTTTCTTTGCAGAAGTTCACCGTTTATGAAATACATTCACTTTATGGACTTTGATCTCTCCACTGGCACAGCTTGAGGTGGGTTCAAAATTCTACAGAGTTAAACACAACCACATGGGCCTGGGGCAGGGAAGTAGTGGGAGCTCACGTTCGCTAGGTTTGGGGAGGGCAGAGAGGCGGGGGTNCTGAACACCTCTCTCAAGGGTGAAAGAGGTTCAGAGTTTTCAAGACCCAGCTAACTAAACATGGAGCTCAGGAGAAGGCAAACAGCCGTCCGCTCTCACACTTAGGATCCCCTGCTTCAAAGGGCTCCGTTTTGGTTACAAAAAGAACACGAGAGTTCTCTGTGTTTGTTTTAAAGTGAGGCCTTTAATAAACAGTCTTCTAAAAACAAAAAAAAGAACCCAGATAACACACAGGGGAAACAGCTTCTTTCTTCCTTTCGCTCATCAGTCAAAGCATCACACTCCCCTCAGCTTTGGCTTAAATGAGTCTGGTTTCTTTGCAGAAGTTCACCGTTTATGAAATACATTCACTTTATGGACTTTGATCTCCCCACTGGCACAGCTTGAGGTGGGTTCAAAATTCTACAGAGTTAAACACAACCACATGGGCCTGGGGCGGGGAAGTAGTGGGAGCTCACGTTCGCTAGGTTTGGGGAGGGCAGAGAGGCGGGGGTGGGGGTGGGAGTGGAGGGAGTGTGGTTGCCCAGGGGACCTCAGCCATACCTTCTCCTCCCCTCTGCTGCCCAGGGTGAGCTGGCCCAGAAGAGAGGAGGTGAGGGGAATGCCAGCTGAACTGGTTGCATCAGCATTCCTCCTTCTAACCCTGCCGGACCTGGGGCACTTTGATGAAAATGCAAATCATGGAAGTTAAAGCAAAGAAGTAAAAGTCATACTCTTAATTCTAAGAAGTCAAAAGTACAGGTATTTTAAATCTGTATGTGTGTACAGATAGGTAGGTATGTAGGTAGGTAGATGATAGAGATGATTGACAGAGAGACAGACAGAGAGAAAGAATAGGTAAATACACGCATACCTACACAGGTAGGATGGATGGAGGGTTAGGTGGTTGAATAGACAGAATGGATAGACAGATATAGATGACAGACAAATAGAATAGATGTTAGGGAGAGTGAGAGAGATATAAATTCATAGCTCACTCTGCTCCCATTCTTCCTGAAAGAAAATTCTCTTTCCTACACCATTTTCGGCAGCTGCTGGGATAGCCTCTCTGACAGTCACCAAGCCCCTCTTCCACACTGACGGAACTCTGGTTAATTGCAGCACCTACCTCTTTTCTGTAAGATGCAGGGTGAAACTTGATTGCTTTGAGCCAAGGTCATCCTGATGACTGGGTAGGTGTTTGGTAGGAGAGCAATTCTGGTCCGCGAGATATGACGGATGGTGAGATTGGATCCTACTAGGAAAGGCTTTTCTTCCTGAAATAAAGGGACACACGAAAAGAATACTCTCTTTTCTGACTCCAGGATGTCTGAATCTGAGGCAGGGCAGTTAACGAAGGACAGCAGAGCCGTGAGATGGAGAGAAGCTAAGTCTCTGATGACTTGATGAGGCTGCTGAACTAATCAACTGCTGTTCTTCAGTTGCTAAGTTGTATTCCACTCTGCGATCTTACGGACTGCAGCATGCCAGGTTTCCCTGTCCTCTACTGTCTCCCTGAGTTTGCTTAAACTGATGTCCACTGAGCCAGTGATGACATCCAACCATCTCATTCTCTGCCGCCCTCTTCTCCTCTTGCCCTCAACCTTTCCCAGCATCAGAGTCTTTTCCAAAGATCTGGCTCTTCACATCAGATGGCCAAAGGATTAGAGCTTCGGCTTCAGCATCAGTCCTTCCAATGATCAGCTGTTAAACTGATCTAATTCTGGACTTCTTGTTATGGAATAAATAAATTCCTTTATTATTTTAGTAACTTTTGGGTAATGGTAAGATGAAATATAATTCACATATTCTCAAAAATGTACCATTCAATGGTTTTTAGTATAGTCACAGTATTTTTGTCTGGAGAATCCCCTGGACAGAGAATCCCCCTGGCCAGATACAGTCCATAAGGTCACAAAGAGTTGAACATGACTGAAACGACTTAGTAGGCATGCACACACACACACACAGAGCTGTACAACCATCACCACAAATTATCGTTAGAACATTTTCACCCCCTTCCAAATAAATCCTACATACATTTTGGTATTGCTTCCCAATCCTCCCATCCCCCCACTCCAGATGTTAAGCATCTACTGTTTTCTGTCTCTGTAGAATTGTCTATTGCAGACATTTCATATCAATGAAATCATACAACAAAATGGTCTTTTGTGACTGGCTTCATTCCCTTAGCAAGTTTCCAAGGTTTATTTATATTGTTGCATATCTCATACAAACATATATCTTGTTCTTTTTTTTATAGCTGAATAATATTCCATTGTGTAAATATACCACCTTTTTTTTATCCGTTTATCACTTGAAGGATATCTGGGTCATTTCCACCTTTTGACTATTATGAATAATGCCATTATGAATGTCCATGTACAAACTTTTATATGGCCATAGTTCTCTCATTTCTTTTGCATCTATATGTAGGTGAGGAATTGCTGAGTTACTTAAGTAATTTTGAGTTGGATTACCTGTTACTTGCAGCAGAATCATCCTACTTGATACATGTTAAAGTAAATAACACAAAGAGAAAGTTCTTGGCTTCTGCACACACTCAGGCTGCTAGACGATGACTATTCTCCCTTCTTGATGTTACCGGGAAGAGAAAATCAGGTCCAAGAGGGCTGGAGTATTTTGCATATGATCATCTTTCTGGAACATCATTTATTTTGTCTGGTTTTTGCAGTACTTGAAAAAAAAGCTGAACAATGTTCAGCCGCTGTCTCTTTTATTAAAGCATATCATCATCTCCAGAGGCTCCAGAGTTTCAGAGCCCTACCATGGAACCCACTCAGTGTCTTGACTAGGGTGAACCAGTGTGACCCTTCATGGTAATTGGCCAAGTTGGCTTCTAGTCACTTTGTTGGGTTCCTTTGAACATGAAAAGCTTTGGTGACTTCAATGGTATTTCTAAAAGTACCAACAATTCTAAAATCATTGCACCTTTCTTCATAAGCTTTCAATAGTTATCAGTTAGGTTTAGAAGAAACTGGCAGGAAAGGGGCATAGATCTGGAAGGGAGGGGATGTGCGATTCTAGACTCCCAGGATGAAGGGATAGAGACCAAAGGAGGAAGAAAGGGGGCAAAAGCAAGCTCTGTCATTTTTAAATTTGGATGAAGGCCACCTCTGACCCCAGGAATCATTCACAAACATCATCTTGCCTGCTGTCCTCTTTAGGTAAATTAAATTGTGTTAGATAAATGATGCTAGAGAGATGGAGAGATGAATTGATGAGTGGATGGATGGATAGATAGACAGGTAGAGCAGGCATTTCTTTTATAATAAGATAGAGAGTAACAATACTAAATCTAGTTAGGAAAACAGAAATCATACCAACTACTCCAAACAAAAAAGTTTTAATTAGCACAGGAAATTGATGACATCAGTGTTAGGAAAGCTGAAAGATCAAAATGAGGTGCTAGAGGAACCCAGAAACTAATAACTGCAGAAGCCACCTAGGGAAATTAAATGGAAGAGGTGGTGTCACCTGCTATGAACTGGGATGAGGGGGCCTCATGGGGCTGTTGCTTGGGTCTCTGGAGGAAAGTCCTATTCCACTGGTCTCCAGACACATGGACACAGGCTCCTGTCTCTCCTGCCTTCCTCTTCTACCTTCCAAATCCCCTCTAGTGCTGACTACTAACAGACCTAGTGGGAAGCTGGCAAGGGAGGCTAGGAAATGCAGTTTTCAGAGCCTCAGCCCCCAAATCACAGAGCAGTATAGAGAAGCATGGTCTCAGAGCTGATGGACAATTGATCAGTCAACAGCTGATTGGCTGGCAACAGCCAAACACAACTGTCTACCTTACTGGAGGTTTCCTACAACAGTGAGGATTCGCTTCTGCCCTACCAGATGCATTAGTCTGTCTCACAAAGAAGGACCCTCTTCCTACTAAAGGTGAAACATCAGGTCCCAACTGTTAACTCCCCATCTCTTAACTCCCCATCTCATATTGTCATGAATTCCTCTTTGGGTTTGGTTGCAATCCCACCTGAATCTCTGTAACCTGGAGTCAGACATGATAGAGTTATCCATTGACAACAAGGCTGGTATGAAATGATGTGATAACAAGCAAAGAGGACAAAGCATCACTTCTCCATCTTCCTTTCTATATGAGACACAGGCCACTGCTGATTTCTTCAACCCTTTTCTTTCTTTTCCCCACAGATAGCCACTCTCTCTGTCAGTCCAAGTTCCATACTTTGTTTCTCCTACTTTCATTCCTAAGGGATAGACTCTTCTGTAGTCTTATTGTTCTTAGGTTACTAGAATTTTCCATCAACTCTTATAGGACTTCATGGGACCAACTCTTGTTATGGGACTTCACGCCTCTGAGAATCTTCCACCCACAGTGTAGCAGCAGCCTCGTTTTATGCTAGGTAATCAGAAGCAATCATTCTAGCTAGGGGGCAAACCCTTCTTCGCTTACTGGTTCAGTGGCATGGAAGTCCAAATGTCCAGGTGGAGGTCCCAAATGTCAAATTGATGGTGGCATTGTGTCCCTTGCTGGAAGCAGGCATCTGTAATCAGCTAAGAACTTTAAACCCAAAGTTGCTGAGATGGGAAGGCAAATTCTCCAGGAGATTTACTAGTGATGGAAGCCAACTCCATCTTCATTCCTTGATTTCTATACTCTTCAACTCTGGCTGTGGGGGAAACCACACCAGGTCTCCATGATCACACGCTGCAGAGTGGTAGTCAGTGCCTCAGGTCTTTGTCCCTCACTTTGCACTATAACTGCCTCCTCTGAGGACCACTCTTGCATTCTATGAAGCCAGATGTTTCTGGGTGATGTGACACATGGAAAGATGAGGCATTCCACAAGCTCATGGCTGTGCCTCTTTTGCTATGAAATTAGTTCTTTGGCAGAATCAAAGTTGTGAGGGACACAATGACAGCAGATAGCATACTCCTTGTGCCCATGGATGGTGATGGTGCAGAAGTATTTCAGGCAAAAGGAAAACCCCGTCTAGAATAAGGGCTCCCTTCCAATAGCATAAATTGCTTCTCCCTCCTTAATAGCATAGAAGGGTCGAATCACTCTGCCTGCAGGTGGCCTCCAGGAGTGATGTCATTTCCTGTCCAGAGCTCTGCATGTGTTTCTGCTGTTGGTGGGTTAGGCACTTGGCAAACAGGTCAGCCACAGTGAGGAAAGGGCTGAGATGTGGAGAAGATGCCGGGCTCCCATCGCTGCCACCACAGCCACTCTGTACACGGACCCACTGACTGAGCACCGGTGTGGTCACAGGGAAAGCTGGCCAACATTGCAGAGCATCATCGTACTCATCGAATTAATGTGAGCCTCTTGTAAATGCCACTCAGTGAGAACTCATTAAGGACAGGAACATCCCCACACTTGGTGCTCATCCTAAGATGTCACCACACCCCTCTTCTCCAGTTTGCAGGGTCTTTGGCATTCAAAATCTTGTCAGGTGGGATGGGGGCTCATGAGAGAAAGGGGCTATATGTACACATATGGCTGATTCACTTTGATGTACAGTAGAAACTAACACACATTGTAAAGCAACTATACTCCAGTAATAAAATTCTAACAAAGAAAACATGTCAGGATATTATCTTCAAAGTGAAAGACAAGTCACTGCACTTTGTATTTCCTCCGTGTGGGAGTAGCTTCTGTAGGCTCTGGAAACCATTTATATCCTACATACTGTATGCTGTTCTACCAAAAGTAGAGCTCAAAGTTGAAAGGTCTGAACCAGTCATTTTTCTCTCTGTAAGTTCTCTCAGGTAGGCAGAAGTGGCCATCTGGTTTC
This sequence comes from Oreotragus oreotragus, assembly GCA_006410675.1. Lineage (NCBI taxonomy): Eukaryota > Metazoa > Chordata > Mammalia > Artiodactyla > Bovidae > Oreotragus > Oreotragus oreotragus. Next base: position 399,228 of record SJYX01000368.1, read on the forward strand.
TCAAAACCTTGTCTTCAGCCACTTTGCTGCAGGCAACCACAGCTAATACTAATTAATCACGATGCCACTGTATACGCACAAGTTGCCAATACCCAGTGTTTCACTGGCAAGGAGTTCAGCATTGCTTTTGAGGCCAAAGATAGAGGCGAATCCAGTCCATGTTCCTATCTCTGGGGTCCCCTCCTTCTGGTACCCTAAATACTCTCTGAGCCAGGTTCTAGTCAGGGAAAGAGAAGGCCCACCAGGTATTTCAATGCACAGAACCCATACCTCAGGCATTGGAAGGCTGAAAGAGCAGCGGAGCAGGCTCAGGTAGCCCAGGGGTTGTGCACAGCAGAAAGGAACTACCATGCAGGGCTGGGAGGAAAGGGAAGAGCTGTAGTCATCAGGCTCCAGGTGTGGGAGGAGGGGCTTATCCAAACCTCTGGGAGGCATCTCTGTGCAGCTGGCCCTCCAGTCTCTGAGGACAGGGTACCAGGCTCAGGCTTTGAAGAGCAGATCCTTTTTTTTTTTAATTTATTTTTTTATTGAAGGATAATTGCTTTACAGAGTTTTGTTGTTTTCTGTCAAACCTCAACATGAATCAGCCATAGGTATACACTTATCCCCTCCCTTTTGAACCTCCCTCCCATCTCCCTCCCCATCCCACCCCTCTAGGTTGATACAGAGCCCCTGTTTGAGTTTCCTGAGACATACAGCAAATTCCTGTTGGCTATCTACTTTCCATCCATCTCACCCTCTCCTGGAGAGCAGATCTTGAAATGGAAGCTTTGCAGGTACCTGGCTTCTGAGCACAGCAGAGCATCACGGCTCACCACCTGATTCAGAGGTGTGCTTCAGGCAGTGAAGAATCCACTTGCAACGCAGGAGACCTGGGTTCAGTCCCTGGGTCGGGAAGATCCCCTGGGGCAGGGAATGGTTACTCACTCCAGTGTTCTTGCCTAGTACACGGGGTCACAAAGAGCTGGACGTGACTGAGCAACCAACACTTTTTTTTTTCTCCACTTGGAAGATGTTTAAACCTCTGAGAAGGAGGCTTGGTCACAACTTGGATCTCTGGGAGGAGGCACAACCCCATGGGTACTCAGATACGCTTCCCCTGTGTGGTTTTTCAACAAGACTGACCATCATAAGAACAGCTGCATTAGAATGGCACGTGGAGTTCACAAAGCGATTGCATATATATATTGACTCTTCTTCTTCACAGCCAGCTTCTGAGGTCAGTGATGTCACCCATCCTCTGTAAATGAGGAAATATAGATGCGATGCGGGAGGTTAGGCAACCTCTCAGAAGCCATTCTTTCTGGCAGAACTGAGAACCCTGTTGTCTCTCAGCTCTGAGCCCACCCCCTCTAAATGGGGTGGAGCTCCCCAAACTCCATTTCTCCAGCTTCCTTGCCAACTGGCTTCTTGTTGGGTTGTGATCCTTGGGGGGCATGTAGGGGAAATTGGCAGGTGGGAGGAAGGAGAAAGGGGCTTCCTTTCTAGTTTCCAGCTCCCATCAGTGCTGCTTTCATGGCAACAGAGAAGGGTCCAGCTACCCCCTCCATCCCTGATGCTGAGCCATGCTCAGAGGTACCAGAGGTACCAGCAGCAGCTAGATTTCAGAGGCTATACTCTCTCCCACCTTGGGCCAACCCCTCGGGAGCATTTGAGCATCTCCAGGGTTCACCCCCGGGGAAGGCAATGGCACCCCACCCCAGTACTCTTGCCTGGAAAATCCAATGGACGGAGTAGCCTGGTGGGCTGCAGTCCATGGGGTCGCTAACAGTCAGACAGACTGAGCGACTTCACTTTCACTTTTCTCTTTCATGCATTGGAGAAGGAAATGGCAACCCACTCCAGTCTTCTTGCCTGGAGAATCCCAGGGATGGGGGAGCCTGGTGGGCTGCCGTCTATGGGGTCACACAGAGTCGGACATGACTGAAGTGACTTAGCAGCAGCAGCAGGGTTCACCCCAGCTTGCTGGGCAGCTTTCTAGATGATTCAGGGAGGTGGGCTTCTTCCATCTTCTGGCTCTTCCATTCCTTAGAGCTTTAGGAGGAGAGAATGGAAAATCAACACCTTTCCTTGACTGTCTCACCATACCAATGACGCAACCACTTTCTTTGGTGAGAACTAGTTATGAGAGGGTGGGGAAATGGGTTCCTGATTGGACAGCTGCTTTCTGGACAGCTGCTTTCCAGAAACAACTCTGAACTATGATCTGAGAATATATGGCCATCTCTGTTGGGTCGGTTGTATGTCATTTTTTATTTATATGATTGTTCTCTATAGAAGAGATCACTGTATATATGTACTATATGTTACATGTCATGTGTGTAGATCATATTTTCCCTAGTATATTAGTATTTGCCTTTGGATTCTATTTAGTGTGTCTCTTGCTATATAATTATTTTTAAATTGTATGTAGTCAATTATTTTAAAATTGTATATATATATTTATATTCATACATACATAATTATATATAGCTATCATATTACACATTTTTTCTTTCATTCATTGTTTCAGTATTTTTTGTCTTACTAAGAAGTTATATAATACAAGTAGTATCTTTAGTACTAATGGATAGTGACCTAGTCAGAATTGTTTATTAAATAAGTCATCATTTCTAATATGGCTCAAAGTCCCACCTTAATGTATGCTAAGTTCCCATATATTCATAAATTTAATATCAAATTCTATTTTCTCCTACTGTTTTTAGACATGTATTTTTCCATAAGAATTATGTAATGACTTTATTTAGCTCCAAAAAATGGAGATGCCATTGAAGTAACATTAATATAACTTGGAATGACAGATCATTTTTTGTAATTAAATCTTCTCATTTAAGAATATTAACTGTCTCTTTATATAGGCTTTGTTTTATGTTCTTCAATAATATTTGACAGTTATGAGCATGCTGAGCTTTTTAAAAAATTTATTTCTAAACGTGTTTTTTTTTCTATCTATAAGTGGTATTTATAAAAATTTAACTTCCAACTTCATATTGTTAGCATAAAGAAAAGGTATTGATTTCATAAGCTTATACTATATCTGGCTATATTTTACAATTCTTTTATTAAATCTAATATGAAGAGTCCCTTGGACTGCAAGGAGATCCAGCCAGTCCATTCTGAAGGAGATCAACCCTGGGATTTCTTTGGAAGGAATGATGAGAAAGCTGAAACTCCAGTACTCTGGCCACCTCATGAGAAGAGTTGACTCATTGGAAAAGACTCTGATGCTGGGAGGGATTGGGGGCAGGAGGAGAAGGGGACGACAGAGGATGAGATGGCTGGATGGCATCACGGACTCAATGGACGTGAGTCTGAGTGAACTCCGGGAGATGGTGATGAACAGGGAGGCCTGGTATGCTGCGATTCATGGGGTCACAAAGAGTCGGACATGACTGAGCAACTGAACTGAACTGAACTGAACTGAATATGAAGAAGTGAAAGTGTTAGTCACTCAGTCATGTCCACCTCTTTGCAACCCCATGGACTGTAGCCCACCAGGCTCTTCTATCCATGGAATTCTCCAGGCAAGAATACTGGACTGGGTAGCCATTCCCTTCTCCAGGGGATCTTCCCAACCCAGAGATCAAACCCAGGTCTCCTGCATTCCAGGCAGATTCTTTACCATCTGAGCCACCAGGAAAGCCTTAATTCAGAAAATTAAAGAGGACTTCACTTCACTTGTATTAGAATTAGGCTTTTATTCATTCTAATATGAGGACCTCTTTAATTTTCTGAATATACAGACTTAATATCTGAAATAAAGGCACTGTTGTTTCTTTTGCCTGCACAACTAAGGGGCTAGCCATGTCTCTCCCCTGTCTAGTAGATTTCCATATCACAAATGATTAGGGCAGTTCTCCTGGGATAAAAAGAATGAATCTCTAAACAAGGTAGGCATCATTCTTGAAAAAGATGGAGGTTCCAGCATGAACAGTAGGGTCATAGAGTGAAGGCTAGCAGGGACCAGTTAGAAAAAAGGGAGGACAGGAAAGGTGGAACGACATCTTCAAAGACTGAAAGAGAAAAAGATACCAACATTGAATTCTATATCAAGCTTAAATATCCTTCAAGAATGAAGGCAAAATAAAGTCACTTCAGATAAAAAGGAAAAAAAGGGAGAGTGAGAGAGCATTTTTTATCAGCAGCACTGGACTATAATAAAAGCTCTTTAGGATGAAGGGAAATGTAACAGGTATGAATCTGTATAAAATGGAGAAGACTGAAAATGGTAATGATGTTAAATAAACATAAGGCTACTTTTCCCTCTTAATTTTATAAGAATGCATATGATTGTTCAAAATAAAAGAAAAACTTTGTATTTTAGAGTATATAATGTTTACAGTTATATTACATATAACAACTGTAGCCTAACAGATGGGGCTGGAAAATGGGGTGTATACTTGCAAAATTCTTACATTTTATGTGAACTGGCACATTAATTCTTAATAGATCATAGAAGTAAATGACCCAACATCAACTCCAAAAAGTAAATCAGAAGGCAGGGTTCTTTGTACAACCTTAAAAGGTGTCGGGGTGGTAGACCATATTTCTCCTTCCCATCATCCTCATCTACTAACATTGGGCTTGACCTTGTGACTTTCTTTGGTGACAGAATAGAGCAGAGGAACTAGTTTTGAGATTAGACCTTAAGACGCATCACGAGAATAACATGCTGTAGGCGGCTACAGCCCCATAAAAGAATGAAACACTTGGATCAAACCTGATCGATTCTCAGCCTGAAAGATAGCTGCCCCAATCCATCAACATACATGTGAGTGAGAAACAAATACTTGCTGTCTTAGGACACTGAGATTTTACGGCTATTTATTATGCTGCAAAAGTTGACTCTAACACACTAGAACTTAAAAAGGGGAACAGAACTATGTAATAAGTAAAATGGATACTACAGAAATACAAAGAATCATAAGAGACTACTCTGAACAATTATAAGCCAACAAATTGGGTAAGCTAGAAGAAACTGGTAAAATCACAGAAACATGTAAGAATGAGTCACGCAGACATAGAAAATCTAACCAGAACAGTAATGAATAAAGAGACTGACGGAATGAGTCATCAAAAACCTCTCAGTAAAGAAAGGCCTAGAAGGGCAGACGTGTATACACTGCTATATATACAGTGGATGACAAACAAGGCCCTACTGTATAGCACATGGAACTCCACTCAATATTATGTGGCTTCCTGGATGGGAGGGGAGTTTGGGGGAGAATGGATACATGTATACATATGGCTAACTCCCTTCACTGTCCACTTGATACTACCAAAACACTGTTAATTGGCTATACCCCAGTGCAGAATAAAAAGTTAAAAAAAAAGAAAAAAGAAAAGTCTAGGACCAGGTGGTTTCACCAGTGATTCTGTCAAACATTTAAATAAGAATTAATACTAATCCTTCTCAAACACTTTCAAAAAAATTGAACATGAAAGAATACTTCCTAACTCATCTTATGATGCCACCATTACCCAGATATCAAAGCCGGACAAGAAAACTACAAGAAAATAAAATTACAGCCAATATCCCTAATGAACATAGATGCAAAAATCCTCAACAATATACTAGCACACCAAGTTCAACTACGTATTAAAAAGATCACACACCATGATTAGGGATAACCTGAGAGGCAAGTATGTTTCGACACATGAAAGTCAATAAATGTGGTGATACACCACATTAATGGAATGAAGGACAAAGAACAAACACAACATTCACGTGGGCAGTTGGAGACAGGGACCTGGATGACCACTCTTTGCTGATTTGGCCCAGATTTGAAGTCATGAAAGAGGATGACGTCACCAGAGTCAAATGAGTGCTGCAAGGGAAAAAGATCAAAAAGAAAATCTTGAAAAACATCATTTACCAGGACAGTATACAGGTGCAGAATCCAAAGGAGGCACAGTGTCAAAATGCTGCTAAAGACTGGATGGAAAGGGGTCCATGAGTAGTTGGAGGCCATGCTTAACTGACCATTACGTCGAGGGACAGATGAGGAAATCCAATGACGAACGACAGTGCAAAGTGCCCTGGAGCAACGTTGAGGGCAGCGTGTGAGACTGTGGAAGCCCATGAGGGGCAGGGGTGGGACAGGTGCTGAGGGGAGAGCCCTTCTTGGAAAGATTTTGTTGAGAATGGGGAGACTGGAGCCAAGCTACTGGAGAGACAGCAACTACCTAAGCGGAACAAGACGGTGGGGCGTGGGGGTGGGGCAGGAAGCGCAGATGAGGCGAAAGGGTCAGGAAACCAGAAAGAGGTGGAAATGAGAGCCAGGGGCAGCCTTAACAGCCTTGGAAGAGGAGCCACTAGGAACTGCGGTGTGTCTTCACTGACATTTTGTTCACACTTCACAGTGCAGTTTCAGGAGCAGGGACAAGCTCCCCAGTCCCCCAGGTCTGGCATCAGCCTTATGGCTGGAACGAAGCAGAGGCTCTTGTGAGAGCCCTGATAACACTGATGGTGTCTGCCTACCCTCCAGACCTTCTCCAACACGACCTGTGAACAGAACATGGGACAGGTACTGTTCTTGCCAGAAGTCGGAGTGCAGGTTTAGATGTGAAATCGGAGTCACACAGCCTGGAGAGGTGGCCATGCTTCCTGTTTGTCCCCTGGATAGCCCCACCTTGCTCTACAAAACCTCAACGGTCACTGAACACCCATCCCACATGCAAGCCAGAGAAAGCTTTCACAGAATGCTAGCAGTTCCAACAAAAATACTTGAACTTTCTTCAGTTCCTTTCATCCGACCCTGATATTTTTCCTTGAAATTGAAACCAGCGGCTCCAAGGAGCATGGAGAAAGGAACAGATGGACAATGAGATAAAGGAGTTTGGATGTGCCTAAGAAATATAACAAAATCTTGAGGTATCCAAGTTTTTCCATCTGTGTAAAGAACTGCCAATCTTCCTAAATATTAGGAATTGCACTTAAACAGCCATTCCTCTGGATGATGATGATGATGATAAAGGTTTACTGTGGACCAGGCACTGTGTCAATCACTTTACACGTATTATCTCATTTGATCCTAACAAGGCTTCTGTGGGGGAGGTCAGACCACCTTCTTCCTCATTTATAGATGAGGAAGTCCTGGCTTGGAGTATGTGAGAAACTGACCAAGTTCATAAGTAGTGGAATTGCGATTTGAACTCTGGAAGAACTTGCATGACAAACCACCCTATGAGGCCATCTCTCAGAGATACACATACATCATTTTTTCTTAATTATATTGGAAAAAAATGAAAAATTAATTTGAATTTTATAAAGCCATCTCTACATATGTAAGGAGTACTTATGGTATAAATAAGCTGTTGGCTTGTCTTTTCTTGTCTACTCCTCAATGATGAATAGTGTAGATAAGTAAGTCACAGAGGCTAAAACTCTGGTTCAGTGGTTCCCCTGGCACATCACCACTGTTCTTGTCCTCAGTATGTATGAAGGCAGCAAAGAAGAAACATGGAACATGTAAGTGGGCAAAACAGAATGCAACAGCAACTCCATGTTCTTGTCACTTCCACCCTCTTGATCACCGAACAAGGCAGCAAATGTTCAGGCTTCAGGACCAGGACGCTCTCAGAGTGAGGCCTCCAGAACCCTTGGGGCACACTCACTGGGAATACTGGTTTAAAACGCAGATTCCTGGAGTCTGCCTAGACCTTCTTTCTGAATTACTTGTGTGTGGGTGGAGAACCCATGGGCTTCCCAGGTGGCTCAGATGGTAAGAAATCTGCCTATAATGCGGGAGATTCCCTGGGTTCGATAGGTTTGATCCCTGGATCAGGAAAATCCCCTGGAGAAGGCAATGGCTACCCACGCCAGTATTCCTGCCTGGAGAATTCCATGGACAGAGGAGCCTGGTGGGCTACAGTCCACAGGGTCACAAAGAGTTGGACATGATTGAGCCACTAGCAAACACACAAAAAACATACTTTCCAAATTTCAAGAGCCCCAGTGGCACAATTGGTTAGCATGTGGTACTCATACAGCAGTACATGCAGAGCAACGCTGAGGCTGTGATTTCATGCCTCCCTTGGAGAATGGCCCTTTGGGTGTCCCTAGTGGCTCAGACAGTAAAAAATCTGTCTGCAGTGCAGGAGACCTGGGTTGAGGTCTGTGAGTCAGGTGTCCTCAGGCACCCAAAGTTTGGGATCCTTGCTGCCAAAGGTTTGTCCCGAGCATGTCATGACTGAAGAGACATGAGATAAATAATGTAAAGGTCAATGACAGAATGAACAATGGTGAGGGTGGGGTGGTGGTGGGGGAATAGGATTCTTGGGTGGAAGTGCATGTTTTCTATTTCTCATCTTGTCATAGCAGCCTAACTGGTAAAGACAAAACACCAGCTTAAGTTCACTATTTCTAGCAAAAAGGGGTTCTCAAAATGAGGAAATAAAAGAACATAATGACCAGGCTTGAGAGTTAAAAGAAGGGGAAGAGAAACAATGGGTTGTAGAAGTAGAATTTAACAAATATTGACCTTGAAAACATTGTTAAATCAATATATTAGGGGTTGCTTAAACAGCCTGAAGCATTACAAGGGGAACCAACAGGAAAAATGAAAACACATCTATGAACCTTTCAAATTACTAAGATAATAAAACATAACATAAAATAATACATAGAAATAATATAACATAAAACAATGTAAAAAAGAAAGGAAAACAAAGCTAAAGTGCAGAAGCAGAAGATAAAACCAACTAAATCTGTTATAAGAACAAGCATAAATAGATCTGTAACCTAAAAAAGCACCCCCATAATAGCTTAAAGCAACTCACTTAACTATGTAGTACACAAAAGAGCAGTATATGAAATAAATTGAACCAGAAATATTAAAAATAAAAGGATGGGCAGATACTGTAACAAAAGCAAGTGGATATTTTAACTTTAATAGGAGATGAGGTTGAACTCAAGACAGAAAGCACTAAATGAAACCAAGGGGACAATTTATAATGATTAAGGGAATGATTCAAAATGAGGCTATAATTGACCTTTCTTTAAGCAAAATGACAACAAAACAAAACCAATAAAGCAGAAACACAGCAGAAAACATTTTACATATGCCTAGAACAATCAAGGAAGAATCAACAAAAATACAACAATAATAGGATCATTTAAAGAATTCTTTTCACTCCTGGAAGCTCTAACGGGCAAAATGGTGAGGATCCAAACCCAATTAACAATAAGGTTGAACACACACACAACACATACACATATACAATTTATATATATATATATCTACACACATATACATATATATGACTTTGTACCCTGAAAACAGAGAATCACTATTTTCTAAGCACTGATGGAATAAAAATGGGCCTCATTATCTCCAAGGCTACAAAATTAGAAATGAATTAAAAATTAGAGGAAACTTGTAAAAGTCTCCTAGCTACCTGTTAATTTTTTATCTTATTTAAACAATTTTTGTAGAAATCACAACTAAAATGGCAGAAGTTAAAGAAAATAACTGCAACAAAAACAGTAGGGCAAGATAGCAGATAACTTGAAAACAAATCCACAAACACACAAAAATCTAATAATAATAGATCAAATGTATATATTTTTTCAGATATGAAGCTGAGTACACAAACTTAAGGTAAATTCCAGGGCCTAACCTGAAGAAGGCTCTGAATATCATAGCAGTGAAGGCAATGGAGGGTAGAGAATAGAATTTTAGACTCAGTTATCAAGGAATCCCACAAATAAGATGAGTTGGAAATACCACTTCCACATAAAACTGGAATTCTTCAGAGCTGAAAAAAAAAAAAATCTGAAATTTGCCCACAAACACAGGTGAACAACTATGAATCTTGTCTCTCTTAGCTTGTGGACTGGATAGAAAAATAATGTTTCCCCAAGATTCTGTACCATTTCTGTCCTTTATCGAGCCCATCTTTGCATGAAATGTTCCCTTGTTATCTCTAATTTTCTTGAAGAGATCTCTAGTCCTTCCCATTCTGTTCTTTTCCTCTATTTCTTTGCATTGATCGCTGAAGAAGGCTTTATCTCTTCTTGCTATTCTTTGGAACTCTGCATTCAGATGCTTATATCCTTCCTTTTCTCCTTTGCTTTTCGCCTCTCTTCTTTTCACAGCTATTTGTAAGGCCTCCCCAGACAGCCATTTTCCTTTTTGCATTTCTTTTCCATGGGGATGATCTTGATCCCTATCTCCTGTACAATGTCACGAACCTCATTCCATAGTTCATCAGGCACTCTATCTATCAAATCTAGGCCCTTAAATCTATTTCTCACTTCCACTGTATAATCATAAGGGATTTGATTTAGGTCATACCTGAATGGTCTAGTGGTTTTCCCTACTTTCTTCAATTTCAGTTTGAATTTGGTAATAAGGAGTTCATGATCTGAGCCGGACATGACTGAGCGACTGAACTGAACTGAACTGAAGATTTTGTAAACCATAGGCCTCCTCTCAGGCAGATTTGAGATTGGAAACAATAGCACATTCATAGTCTGTATTGTCCAAGATTAGAAATTAACATAAAATGTTATCTTCGGCCATTGATAAACCCTGAAGCATCTGGCAGAAAGAAAGCTATAATCTCTCTTGAGAAAGAAGCTCTCAACCCAGACAATACATTATTCTCATGCATAAAGATCTCCCCAATTCTCACTATTTGCTATAATATAAATTGAAAATAAATGCAACAGGAGAAGAAATAAATGACTTATAAAGGAATAATAATTTGGCTAAAATTACTCTTCTCAGTGGCAGTTATATAGGTCAGACATGCTGAGGGGAAATAACTGTCAACCTAGAATTCTATACCTAATTAAATTTTCATACAAGAATTATGTTAAATATATTCCCATATAGAAAAAGACTAAGAGAGTGAGTGACTAACAGATCCTTCAAAAAGAGACAATGACATCACCCCCACATGAACTCTGAATACAGCTCCATACACAGGGGATTAGTAAGAGATAACTCATCAAAACTCTCTTACATATTGAGTATGATGAAGTACTCATTAAGTATTGGATTTCCTTGGTGGCTCAGACGGTAAAGGGTCTGTCTACAATGTGGGAGACCTGGGTCCGATCCCTGGGTTGGGAAGATCCCCTGGAGAAATGGCAATACACTCTAGTACTATTGCCTGGAAAATCCCATGGACAGAGGAGCCTGACAGACTACAGTCCATGGGGTCACAGAGTCGGACATGACTAAGTGACTTCACTTTCACTTTCATTAAGTATTACCTACAGAAGAACTGATGCTTTTGAACTGTGGTGTTGGAGAAGACTCTTAAGAGTCCCTTGGACTGCAAGGAGATCCAACCAGTTCATCCTAAAGGAAATCAGTCCTGAATATTCATTGGAAGGACTGAGGTTGAAGCTGAAACTCCAATACTTTGGCCACCTGATGTGACAAGCTGACTCATTTGAAAAGACCCTGATGCTGGGAAAGATGGAAGGCAG
>SJYX01000368.1:418005-453693 GCA_006410675.1 Oreotragus oreotragus
TTGGAGAAGACTCTTGAGAGTCCGTTGGACTGCTAGGAGATCCAACCAGTTCATCCTAAAGGAAATCAGTCTTGAATATTTATTGGAAGGACTGAGGTTGAAGGTGAAACTCCAATACTTTGGCCACTGTTTGTGAAGAACTGACTCATTTGAAAAGATCCTGATGCTGGGAAAGATTGAAGGTGGGAGGAGAAGGGGATGACAGAGAATGAGATGGTTGGATGCCATCACTGACTCAATGGACATGAGTTTGAGTAAACTCCGGGAGTTGATGATGGACATGGAAGCCTGGCATGCTGCAGTCCATGGGTTAGCAAATAGTTGGACATGACAGAGCAACTGAACTGAACTGAACTGATGATACTTGACATACTAAAGAAAGATCAATGACTCCTTGAGCTCCAGCTCCATGACTGCTTGGCCAGCATCTCTGATTTTACCATCTTCCTTTCTGTCATCTTTATAAAGGTATAATAATTCTTGCCCTGCTTTTCATAGTTACCATAGCCGCCAGGTGAGATTATACAGGTGAAAACTTTTCCAGCAAGTGAGGTACTGAATGTAAGACAGACAGTTTTAAGAAGCCAGACACAGCTCTATTGCCATTGTTCTGTTCCTTTAAATAATCCATCCCTTGCACAGTCTCAATTGGGTTTTCATAGCCTCAGAAATATGACTGATTGCAACTGTGTACCACCTGGCTAGGCTAAAAGCAACATTGAGATTCTACTGATAGCTCCATGTTTTCAAAGAGTCCTTTCCTCCTTTAAGAGGTTGGCTGTCAGACTACATCCTGGCAGGTGGAGATGAGCACTTCCTTCCATGCATCGGGGTGGGGCCAAAGCCGAGGTCTTTCCTTACGTTATTAGTACAACTGAAGTCTCTTCTCTGTTAAGCAGACAAAGAAAGTACCTCATGACTTCCTGTGTTCTATTCTCCAGGGTCTCATCCTTGTCAGGAAATACTGAGTTTAGAGAGGAAATGTGTTTGCTAAAATAGAAATAATAATTAAGTCATGTAAATCAAAATAACAAGATATGTATGGTTTTTTTTTTTAAACTAAAGTCCAGTGAAACAAATATGCTGCTGCTAAGCCACTTCAGTCATGTCCGACTCTGTGTGACCCCACAGACGGCAGCCCACCAGGCTCCCCCATCCCTGGGACTCTCCAGGCAAGAATACTGGAGTGGGTTGCCATAATATAATCATATAAATAGCTGACTGAGGTCAGGTAATTAACAAGAATTTGTCAAACAACATGTGCCCAGATGCTTTTGTGCTAGTCAAGTACTGCTCTGCCTTCTGTGACATGTGTATAGCGGATTTGTGATACTTTACTGATCAAAATCAGGCCATTAGAAAACAATCTCAGTAAACAGCATATAGTATGTTTGCAAAAAAAAAAAACCCAAAACACACAAGAATGATCAATTTGATAAGTGAGTAGAAACAGGATGGGAGGTAGGGGTGGATGTCAGACATCTTGGAGTATACTTCTTTAATATCTTTTTGATCTTTGAACCATTTAAATGTTTTATATATGCAAAACAACCCCCAAATTAAATCCAAGTGGATTTTTTAAACTCTAAAATTGAATACAAACAGAAGCAAGTAAATTTAAATACATATTAAGTTGAAAATAGCCACCCTTGAAAAGCAACTCTTTCAAGTAACTTTTTTCATTTTAAGGACCTCATTTAAGATGTCAGACATCATTTAAGTCTGATTCTGACTAATCTAAGTCACTTTTAGCTCTGACATCTGTAATGGAGTATATTCTAAGGTAAAAAGAATGACCAAGAAAGCTGAAACTTTACTTATTTAGATTTGTTGGTAATTCTAATACTGGTATTTGTAATGATTAATTGTGTATCACTGTCGCTGGGTGGATCTTTGAGAATGTTTTTGGATGAAATAAAAATTTGATTGGTAGGACTTCCCTGGTGGCCCAGAGGTTGGGAATCCACCTGCCAATGCAGGCGACACAGTTTGACTACTGGTCTGGGAAGACTCCATTTTTCGAGGGGCAACTAAGCCTGCTCACAGCAACTACTGAAGTCTGTGCCCCCTACAACCCGTGCTCTGCAACAAGAGAAGCTGCAGCAGTGAGAAGCCCACATACCACCATGAAGAGTAGCCCCCACTCTCTGCAACTAATGAAAGCCTGTGTAGCAATGAGGACCCAGCCCAGCCAAACATTAATTTATTTTTAAAAGAGATTTCACTGGTAGACTGAGTAAAGCAGACGGCTTTCCCTAATGGGTGGGTGAGTCTCCAACTCACTGAGGACTTGAACAAAAAAGCTGATTCTTTTCTCAATTAAGAGGGATCTTCTTTTGCCTGGTGGCCTACAAGCTTGGACATGATTTTTTCCCTGCCTTTGGGCTCAAACTGAAGAACTGACTCTTTCTGAGTCTCAAGCCTGCCAGCCTGGACTGAGTCCATTTTCAGTGGGCTGAAACTACACCACTGGGTCTCCTGCTTGTCCACTCACCCTGCAGATCTTGGAACCTGTCAGCTTCCATAACTGCATGGGCCAGTTCCCCATAGCGAATCTCAAACAGAGAGACAGAGAAGAAAAGCTACTGGTTCTGTTTCTCTAGAGGAACCCTGACCAATACAGTCTTATAATTCTAAAACAATTTTATTTTTATTGTGGATAAGGCAAATAAGCAAATATATGAATCTTCTTAAGAAATAAAAGTTTCTCTGTAAGAAAAAAAAAGACATGAAGACATAAAAGAAGATAAGGAAAGGCCTTATCTTATGACATTTGTGTGGGAAACTCATTAAGGACTCATGATTACTTTGGAAACGTCGCCCAGCTTTGTTCAGTGAAGTGACTACAGGCACTGTGAGCACCGTGTGGTAGTGAGCACACATGGCACCCAGAGTTTGGTTTCTAAATGTTGCTCCCCATTTCAGGGACTAGCGTGCCCAGGAGAAATGGGTGATTTCAGATCTGGGTCAGAAGAGGCGTGAGTCTGGGACAGTTTGTGCCAGAAAACAAAGTGGTGATCAAAGACTCACAGGGTCACGTAAAAAGGCTATGGGTCCCAAAGAAAGGGGCTCCCACTGGTGAAATCCAGGGCAAACTGGGCATTGGAAAAATGATGGTCATTGTTTATAACAAATTAAACTGCAAAAACCATGAATTTATAATTATACAAAAAGGAGGGAAGACGGCGAGGGAGTGATACAGAGAGAAATGGAGGTGGAGAGAGAGAAAGCTTTTTTTTTTTAACAAAATGTCAGCTAATAAATATAGAATAGATTACACAATTCAAAAAAAATCATCAACCTTCAGTCCCAATATAATTCAAACAGGCAGGGATCACCATGGATTCGTAAATTGTTGGACAAAATATTGCTAATGATGCATTATTCTCACAATTCCAAAGCATTCACTATCCCGAGTATTTAGCAATTTGAAAAAGAAAACTATTATCTACACAGTGGAGGGGCCTGGTGGCATTAGCAAAAAAAAAAAAAAAAGGATTTTAGGATACTTTAACATCCTATGCCTCTGGTAATGAAATAGTAAGTTCTCAACACTACCTATGTGATATTCTTCAGAGAACTATTTAACCGGAATCGAATCATACATTTAGTCTTTACTCCAAATAACAGTAAAAAGGACCAGCAATTACCAGAAACAAAAGAAACACTATCAAGAGGACACAGATCAGCCTAGAAGGTAGGATGTTTTACAAGGAGACTGGCCTGCACTCTGCACAAAATACAGTGTCACAAAGATATAAAAGAGGCATGATGCCAGTGTTGCATCATAAGGAAACTGAAGAGCAGTAACAGCTAGGTACAAGGCTTGACTCTTAATAGACGGCAGCCCACCACGCTCTCCCGTCCCTGGGATTCTCCAGGCAAGAACACTGGAGTGGGGTGCCATTGCCTTCTCCAATGCATGGAAGTGAAAAGTGAAAGTGAAGTCGCTCATTCATGTCTGACTCTTAGCGACCCCAGGGACTGCAGCCCACCAGGCTCCTCCATCCATGGGATTTTCCAGGCAAGAGTACTGGAGTGGGTTGCCATTGCCTTCTCCGTGACACTTACTAGGGTCCTGAAGTGAATGAAAGAGCACGGATTACATATAAGATGACACAATGAGATACTGTTCATTTTATTACGTAGGACAATGACATCAGAGTCCCGCAGAGGAACAGTCTAAGGAGATTCACGAGGAACTATTCAGAGGTGAACGTGTGGTGACTGCAATTTATTTCAAATAGCTCAGCCAGAAAGTCTAATATATGTATATTAAACCCAGAGAAAAAAGGTGGAGGGACAGAGAGGCAGGACAGAACAAGCAAATGGGGCCGAATTGGTGGATCTGGGTCAGGAGTCAATGGGTTCATTTCCCTCCCCCCCTGCCACATTGTTCTGTATGCTTGAAAAATTTCAAAATAAGAAGTTGAGGGGAAAGTATTGGTGATAATAATACCATTGAAAAATCAAATTAAGTTGCTGCAGGAAAGAGAAATGATTGATCTGTGTTTTTAGATAAGAATAGAAACTTCCCCCACAGCTGGGGAGGAACACCGCACCACCCTCAAGTTCACCCTGTGATTCTGCGCACCTCATTAATTTAAAAGGGCAAACCTGATCCACATCCTTGCAAGCGCTCACTACAAAAGCAAGGAGTCCTTTTTCAGGGCAGCCACGGGTCCAGGGAGGGAAAGCTGGCAGAATGAGAGGACCTTCTTTTTTCCCCCCGCCCCAGAACAAAGAGCTGGGAGGGACGCAAATAAGACTTGCCTTTGGGAGGTGGAGCAGGCATATGTCAACTGCACAATCAGGATGAGAAAGGCAGCAAAGTGAGTGAAGGAATAGGAATCTGGGGCTGAGATGTGGGCTCTGAGATGGAAGCTGAAAATAATTTGATGCACTCGAGTGACGTTTCCCAACCTCCGGGAAAGAGTTTTGGCTTTTCCTTTTTTCTTTGACTATTGTTAAAGGAAGACTTTCTGTGATCTTTCAAGTGCGTTCTGATTATTTCCCATGCCTCCACCCCTTCCCCCACATACCTGGTTATCTCCACGACCTCTCCTCCCCGTCCCTCCTCCGTGACACTCAGAGAAATACTTGGCAGCTAGTTTCCTGGTACCTATTCAGGTTTTCCAGGGTCAGCCTCTCCCCAAGGAGCCTCTTCTATTACCAGGGATTTGAAAGCACCACTCACAACATTAAGAGATTTCCAAATAGCCACGGAGAATCGTGGCTTCACAGTATGAACTGGAAGCACATGTTTCTCAAATTCACTGCTAAACAGACTATTTTTAATTTACTACAGGCAAAAAAAAAAAAAAAAATCAGTAACTTTGAAAGGGTGTGGTCAATGCTAGCTGGGTTAAAATATACACATATGCTGCTTTCCTCATTCTTGGTGAGAGTCCCTAGATTTTTATTTCTGTGCAATGAAGGATAGGTAAGACTTGTTGATGCCGGTTGAGGGGCCCCCCAGAATGGAGAACAGGCCAGGGTACCCTGACACTTCATTTCTTCTCATGAAGTCTGTCTAAAATATCTTCTACTGCAACTTTTCATAAACCTTTCTTCTCAAAGAGTCAGATTATAGATGTATTGAGCTCAAGCATAAGATAGTTGTTTTTTTTGTCCTGAGCTGTGCCTTTTGACCTTCACCCCAAAGCGTGATGTGGTCACCCTCCAGAGCACAGTTACATCCTACAGGAAAAATCAGGTCAGCTGTCATTGATCAGAAAGCGGGTAATGCCAGACGTTGCTGTTTAGTCGCCAAGTCATGTTGGACTGTTTGTGGCCCCATGGACTGCCACACACCAGGCTTCCTTGTTCCTCACCACCTCCCGGAGTTTGCCCAAGTTTATGTTCATTGAATCGGTGAGGCCATTCAGCCATCTCATCCTCTGTTGCTCTCTTTTCCTTTTACTCTTTTTCCCAGTACCGGGGTCTTTTCCAGTGAATCAGCTGTTCACATCAGGTGGCCAAAGTATTGGAGCTTCCGCTTCAACAACAGTCCATCTGGTGAATATTCAGGGATGATTTCCTTTAGGATTGACTGGTTTGATCTCCTTGCAATCCAAGGAACTCTCAAGAGTCTTCTCCAACACCATAGTTCAAAAAAATCAATTCTTCGGTGCTTGGCCTTCTTTACAGTCCAACTCACATCCATACATGACTACTGGAAAGACCATAGCTTTGCCTAGACAGACCTTTGGTGGCAAAGTGATGTCTTTGCTATTTACTTAATATGCTGTCTAGGTTTGTCATATCTTTCTTTCCAAGGACCAAAGCATCTTTTAAATTCAGGTACAAGATAAAAATTGGAAGATAACCACTAGAAAAATAGAAATAGAATGTATAACCTCTAAAGTAGCAGCAGCAAAGAGATGTGTATAAGAGACAGGAGTATAACTGACTCATTAGAAAAGACCCTGAGGCTGGGAAAATCTGAAGGCAGGAGTAGAAGGGTATGACAGAGGATGAGATGGTTGGATGGCATCACCAACTCAATGGACATGAGTTTGAGCAAGATACAGGAGTTGGTGACGGTCAGGGAAACCTGGCGTGCTGCAGTCCATGGGGTGGCAAAGAGTTGGACACGACTGAGTGACTGAACTGATAGTTCATTTACAATGTTGTATTAACTTCATGTGTACAGCAAAGTGAATCAGTTGTACATATACATATATCTGCTCCTTTTTAGATTCTTTTCCCATGTAGGTGATTACAGAGTACTGAGTATAGTTCCCTACACAGTAGGTCCTTATTAGCTGTGCGTGCGTGCTAAGTTGTTTCAGTTGTGTCCGACTCTTTGAGATGCTGTGGACTGTAGCCCACCAGGCTCCTCTGTCCACGGGATTTACCAGACAAGCATACTGGTGTGGGTTGCCGTTTCCATCTCCAGGGGATTTTCCCGGCCCAGGGACTGAACCCGTGTCTCTTATATCTCCTGCACTGGCAGGCAGCTTCTTTATCCTTAGTGCTACCAGGGAAGCCCCTTGTTAGTTACCTATTTCATATATACATAGTGTGTATGTGTCAATCCTAGTCCAACAGGTACCCATTTCCCCAAAAGTCCCAAGTGTCTCATGGATACTACATTTATATACACTCAATACAACTGAAAACACTTTATTCTCCTTTTCATTCTGGAGACTTGGTTTTGCAGGACGGGTATTAGTTGGATGGGACCACAAGCTGGCTAAATCTACTCCCTTTTCACACTGACTGCAAAGACATTCAGAGCCAAATTTGAAATCCACCTCTACCAGTGTGATCAAAATCTTATGCCCTGCCTTTGGGTCACTAGTCTTACTGCCTTATGATGTATTAGGGGCTTCCCTGATAGCTCAGTTGGTAAAGAATCTGCCTGCAATGCAGGAGACCCCAGTTCAATTCCTGGGTTGGTAAGATCTACTGGAAAAAGGATAGGCTACCCGCTCCAGCATTCTTGGGCTTCCTTTGTGGCTCAGCTGGTAAAGAATCCGCCTGCAATGTGGGAGACCTGAGTTTGATCCCTGGGTTGGGAAGATCCCTTGGAGAAGGGAAAGGCTGCCTACTCCAGTATTCTGGCCTGGAGAATACCATGGACTGTATAGTCCATGGGGTTGCAAAGAGTTAGACATGACTGAGCGACTTTCATTTCACTTAGGATGCGTTACTTTATATTGGTTTTCATTCTGTAAGTTGCCTTGAATTCTTCTTGGAAGAGGAGGCACGTTCAGGATGAAGAGAACACTGGCTGAACCCAGACCCTAGCAGAGCCTGTTCAGGCTTCAGGATGCTCTCAATGTGTGGTGGGCCCCAAGATGGGGCTTGCCAATAATCAGGGATCATTTACTTAAGAGTACCAGGCCTAGACCCTCCAGGAACAGCAAATCCCTAGAGAGCAGTTCTCCGTTGGCAAAGCCAATGCATAAAGCCGCCATTTTGGTTTCTTACAAAGTGCATTAGGAAGGAGGTGGTGCTGTGGCCCGCCCCACCCCCACCCTCAGGGACACTGCAGACCTCTCCAGGATGCGCAGGTTAGGACGCTGAGAGCAGTAGAGACTCATCGTGCTAAACACTTGATGCGCACTAAGCTCACATACTCTTAACAGCCCTGCAAAGAACACTACTATCCTACTTGTAAAAAAACTGAGTCTTATAGAAATTGTTGCCCAGGGTCACATAGCTGCAAGAAAATGGCAAAGCAAGATTTAAAACCTGGTGGACTGATTCAAAGTCCTGGGTCCTTGCAGTCAACTGCCTGTCCACCCCTCTGTTTCCCCATATGTCATGTGTGTGAATGTCATGTGTGAATGTTACGTGTGTGAGTCATGTGTGAATGTTACGTGTGTGAATGTCATGTGTGTCAGTGTCACATGTGTGAACGTCACGTGTGTGAATGTCACGTCTTTGATTACTGAAAAGGCTGCTACATAAAGTCTCTAACGTACGTTAATTCTTTGGAGGAAAAGGACCTTAAAAACATCCAGCCATGTGGATTGAAGCTAAAGAAACCTAGATGACTGCCTGGTTTGATTCTGGGCCCCTGTGAAGATTAGGGAGCAAATGTCAAAGAACAGATCTTGCTCTCTGGCATCTGTAGATGCCACAAGCAATAATGGAAAGTCTGGAGAAGTCCTGCAGATTTCTGTAATCACACCTTTAAGTGTTGCAGAGGGGCTTGCCAGCGCGGTGGCCACAGCACCAGCACCCTGCCCCATCAATGGGCCCTGAGCACAGGCAGAAGCAGGGCATGGAGGGCCCTCTCTTCCTCCTCAGGAGCCACGATTCCCAGCCTGGACTGCTGACACTGCATCGACCTGTGGATGCAACACTCTGAGCTCCCTGGGACCTCCAGTGAACCTGCTTCAGCACCTTTGCTTTATATTTCTCAGGTCCCTTAGAACAGTCCTAGGAGGTGTGTCCGGAGATGTTTATTATCCCCTCCAAAGAGAATCTGTATGCAATTTATTTTTTAATGAAGTCCTTTCTTTGGGAACCCTTTCCTTCTTCTATTCTGGTATTACTGACACTGGTCCCTTTAAGTTCTCCTCTGTTCCCTGCCCTCCTCCATTGCCAGCCTCCACAGTTTCCTCTTTTTGGAACACTGGGATACCTGCCTGTGCCCAGACTCCTTCCTTGGCTTTGACTTCCAGGTAGTTCCAGTTTACTTAAGTCATCACTTGTAAGGTCTCTTGACTTCCCCAGAGAGCTGGACCTCTGCTCTGGAGCTCTGCTATAGCGCCCTGTGGTTCTTTCGCATACAGTTATACACCATACTACAATAGATCCTACGCTACTACAATATATCCGCTACGCTCTATCCCTGTATCCCTGTATAATTCTTTCATAAGACCATAAGCTCCATGAAGGCAGATGACACAGCTGTTGATATTTCTCCCGGCAATCTTGATTCCAGCCTATAATTCATCCAGCTCAGTATTTCACATGATATACACTATATATATAAAGTTAAGTAAGTAGGGTGACAATATACAACCTTGTTGTACGCCTTTCTCAATTTTGAACCAATCCATTGTTCCATGCCCGGTTCTAACTGTTGCTTCTTGACTTGCATACAAGTTTCTCAGGAGACAGGTAAAATGGTCTGGTACTCCCATCTCTTAAGAATTTCCCACAGTTTGTTGTGATCCACACAGTCAAACGCTTTAATGTAGTCAATGGAACAGAAGTAGATGCTTCTCTGGAATTTCCTTGCTATCTCCATGATCCAGCGAATGTCAGTAATTTAATCTCTGGTTCCTCTACCTTTTCTATATCCAGCTTGTACATCTGGAAGTTCACATACTGCTGAAGCCTAGCTTGAAGGATTTTGAGCATAACCTTGCCAGTGTGCGAAATGAGCACAATCATATGATAGTCTGAACATTCTTTGGCATTGCCCTTCTTTGGGATTGGAAAGAAAACTGACCTTTCGAGTCTGTGACCACTGCTGAGTTTTCCAAATTTGCTGGCAGATGCACTTTAACAGCATCATCTTTTAGAATTTGAAACAGCTCAGCTGTAATTCTGTCACCTCCACTAGCTTTGTTTGTAGTAATGCTTCCTAAGGCCCACTTGACTTCACAATCCAGGATATCCAGGTCTAGGTTAGTGGTCACACCATTGTGGTTATCTGGGTCATTAAGACCTTTCTTGTATAGTTCTTCTGTGTATTCTTGCCACCTCTTGTGTGTGAAATAAATTTTGTGTGAAAACTTGCTGCTGCTGCTGCTACTAAGTCGCTTCAGTCGTGTCCGACTCTGTGTGACCCCATAGACGGCAGCCCATCAGGCTCCCCCGTCCCTGGGATTCTCCAGGCAAGAACACTGGAGTGGGTTGCCATTTCCTTCTCCAATGCATGAAAGTGAAAAGTGAAGAGTCGTGTCTGACTCTTTGCGACCCCATGGACTTCAGCCTACCAGCCTTCTCTGTCCATGGGATTTTCCAGGCAAGAGTGCTGGAGTGGGGTGCCATTGCCTTCTCCATGTGTGAAAACTTATTCCCACACAAAAACCTTTTACACAGACGTTTATAATCAGCTTTATTCCTAATTGCCAAAACTTGGAAGCAAACAAGATGTCGTTCCGTGGGTGAATGGATAAATAACTGTGGTACACCCTGGAAACAGATTATTACTTGAACATGAAAAAAATGAGCTCTCAAGCCATGAAGATACATGGAGGAAACATAAATGCAGAGTATTAATACTAAGTGAAAAAAGCCAATGTCAGAAAGGCTAACCACTGTACGATTTCGACTACATGACATTCTGGAAAAAGACAAAACATGGAGACAGTCAGATGGTGAGTGGTTGCCAGGGGCTGAAGTGAAGAGAGAAGAGTGGGTGGAGTGCAGAGGATTTTCAGGACGACGAAAATACTCTGATACCATAATGATGAATACACATGGCTGTACATTTTCCAAACCCATAGAACACCAAGAGTGAACCCTAATGTAAATAAGCTGTGAACTTGGGGTGACAATGATGAGTCAACGTAGATTCGTGAGTTATAGCAAACGTCTCATCTGGAGAAGGACCTTGATAAAGGGATGACAGTGCATGAGGGGGGCAGGAGTACCTGGGAAATTGCTGTACCTTCCCCTCAGTTTTGCTGTGAACCTAAAACTGCTCTAAATTCTCCTAAGGAAAGTGCTTTCGCATACATTATTCTTATAACCCTATAAATGATGTTTCTTATAAAAGACTTCCTTTTTACCAAATCCTTTTTTTTTTTAAGATTTGATTTGATTTAGGCTGCTCCAAGTCTTAACTGCAGCATGCAGGATCTTTAGTTGAGGCATGCTTGTGGGATCTAGTTCCCCGACCAGGGACTGAATCTGGGCCCCATGCATTTTGATCATAGAGTCTAACCCTCTGGATCATTAGGGAAGTCTCATTTTCCCAAATCTTTCATTATTAATCATATAGTTTTGCCCTGAAAGTGGTAGTAGGTCTATACTCCCACCTCTATAATTTTTCGTTTAGATAACTAACACTTATTTAGCTTTATGATATACTAGGCACTTTCCCTAAGACTTTTATTGAAAACTTTGTCAAAAGAGGTCTTATGATCCCGGGTTGACAGTCTAGCTCACCACCCACTGGGCCATGCAGCTCCTGGTCGTGTCACTTCAACCCCCTTACCTTGGCCCCTGCACCTGCTCATGACCCCTCTCTCCTGCCTTCTAGTTCCGTCTCCTGACCAAGTGGGGCTCTTGCACCTCAGGACCTGGCACAGGAGACTGGTCCAAGCTCCTCTGATACTGGCCATGCTCACCCCTCGGACCTCCCTGCCCTCAGGGAGCTTGAGGCAGGTGCTGCCTCCAGGACCACTCCTTGGTGCTGGCCCATTTCCACCAACTTCATCCTGGCCCTTTCTGGAAGCAAAGCGATTCTGATCCTGGAGCGCTTTCCTCACAAGAGTCAAGGACACACACATCCAGCAATTCAAGAGGACGCCACAGGCAGGGCTGTGAATGCAGCCTGAGGAATGTGGATGGTGACCATGGAATGAGCTGCTGATGGAGAGTTCACTTCCAGAAAGAAGGTCTTGGCTAATCTGCCTCCAGATCTAGAGGGTGCTTTCCTCCCAACTGTAGATGCTCTGGCTATCAGAAGACACTTGGACTTTCCTGGTGGTTAGGAATCTACCTGCCCATGCAGGGGATGAGTGTTTGATTCCTGGTCCAGGAAGATTCCACGTACTGAAGGGTAATTAAGCCCATGTGCCACAGCTACTGAGTCCACAAGCCACAACTGCTGAAGCCCTCGTGCCCTAGAGGCTGTGCTCTGCAACAAGAGAAGCTACTGTAAGGAGAGGCCCGTGTACTGCAACTAGAGAGTGGCCCCAGCTTGCTGCAATGAGAGAAAATCCCACGCACAGCGATGAAGACCTAGCACAGTCAAAGATAAACAAATAAATATATGAACTAACTACTTTTGAAAAAAGAAGAGGACACACACTTTTGGAAAAACAAAAGAATGCCCAGCTTGAAAATTAAACCTGACAATACCGGTCAGGGCAGAGGCTGGCCTTTCTGAGCAAAATGGTCAGGTTACACGCAACTTCAACTCACAGACTCGGGACTGCTCCGGGTTGAGGGTGAAGAAACACCTGAGAACTGCTCCCACGTTTATGAAAAGTGAGGGGCAGTGTGAGGGGTCAGGGAGGGCATCACATGGCGGGGAGGTTCCTGAGGCCACAGCCTGCAGGGAAGTGGGGCCCTTTCCAGCATCTGGATGGGAGACTCACATTATAGCCTACTTTGCAGTATATAGGGCTTCCCATGTGGGTGGTTCAGACGGTAAAGAATCCACCTACAATGCAGGAGGCCTGGGTTCGATTCCTGGGTCAGGAAGATACCCTGGAGAAGGGAATGGCTACCCACTCCAGTATTTTTGCCTGGAGAATCCCAAGGACAGGGGAGCCTGGTTGGGCTATAGTCCGTGGGGGTCACAAAGAGTGGGACACAACTGAGTGACTAACACTTCATAGTTTATAGGCATGGGTAGTAATTTATTTCTTTTTTTTCGGCGAGGTGGAGAGGGGTGGGGAAGAGAAGGCAGGCCAAGAACAAATCTTCTGACAACCTTTGAATTAGGTGTCTTCACTGTATTAGAAGAAAATATTTGGCTACTGGATTAAAACCTAAAACCCTGAGAATAACAATAAATAAACAAAGCACAGTGGATGGGCACCCCAGGGGAGGACTGAGCACTTGATCCAGAACTGCAAATGCAAACTTGAACTCTTTTTGAAGTTTTAAACTTGCTCTTTGAAATTCATCCAATGTTGCATTCTGCCCATTAATGTTTATTTTAATATGAAAATGATACTCTTTGTCCTCCAAACTCTTCAAACAAAAACACAGTGTTCCAGGAAGGTGTGGCAGAAAAACACATAGCCCAGTTTCATGTATCTTGAATTTGAACTACGCAGGTATCCAAAATCTCCATGCATTTAGAGCAACTGCTGGCTGACCATCTCTCTGCTGTGGGTGACAGAGACAGACTGTAGACCCCAGGTGCTGGGTGACAAAGGGAGGCAGAAAGGCTTCTCTCCAGGGGAGGATGCCCAGAGTCACTGCAGAGCACCTTGCATACGTCAGGCTAGGACAGTCCATCTTGGGGTCGGCAGGCAGGGGTCGCGCCTGCTCCCAGCATCCTCAGTGTCCTCGTTTGGGTCTGCATTTGCTCAGGTGTGTGAGGCTGAGTACGGAACTGACATTATGCAGATTATGTGAGCTGCCCTGTCCACGGCCAAGAGACCCCTCAGACTTGTTCCATTTCCTCACGGGACTCATTTTCAGAAGGCTGGCACTCATCTCACAGCCCTGGGGCTCAGGCACATCTGGCGGCCTTTGCTTTCTCCATCCTCTTTGGGACGTGGTTTACCACGAGTCGTGTGCTGTACGTCCTGAGCTGTGCCTTTTGACCTTCACCCCAAAGCGTGATGTGGTCCCCCTCCAGAGCACAGTTACATCCTACAGGAAAAATCAGGTCAGCTGTCATTGATCAGAAAGCGGGTAATGCCAGACGTTGCTGTTTAGTCGCCAAGTCATGTTGGACTGTTTGTGGCCCCATGGACTGCCACACACCAGGCTTCCTTGTTCCTCACCACCTCCCGGAGTTTGCCCAAGTTTGTCCATGGGATTTTCCAGGCAAGAGTGCTGGAGTGGGGTGCCATTGCCTTCTCCATGTGTGAAAACTTATTCCCACACAAAAACCTTTTACACAGACGTTTATAATCAGCTTTATTCCTAATTGCCAAAACTTGGAAGCAAACAAGATGTCGTTCCGTGGGTGAATGGATAAATAACTGTGGTACACCCTGGAAACAGATTATTACTTGAACATGAAAAAAATGAGCTCTCAAGCCATGAAGATACATGGAGGAAACGTAAATGCAGAGTATTAATACTAAGTGAAAAAAGCCAATGTCAGAAAGGCTAACCACTGTACGATTTCGACTACATGACATTCTGGAAAAAGACAAAACATGGAGACAGTCAGATGGTGAGTGGTTGCCAGGGGCTGAAGTGAAGAGAGAAGAGTGGGTGGAGTGCAGAGGATTTTCAGGACGACGAAAATACTCTGATACCATAATGATGAATACACATGGCTGTACATTTTCCAAACCCATAGAACACCAAGAGTGAACCCTAATGTAAATAAGCTGTGAACTTGGGGTGACAATGATGAGTCAACGTAGATTCGTGAGTTATAGCAAACGTCTCATCTGGAGAAGGACCTTGATAAAGGGATGACAGTGCATGAGGGGGGCAGGAGTACCTGGGAAATTGCTGTACCTTCCCCTCAGTTTTGCTGTGAACCTAAAACTGCTCTAAATTCTCCTAAGGAAAGTGCTTTCGCATACATTATTCTTATAACCCTATAAATGATGTTTCTTATAAAAGACTTCCTTTTTACCAAATCCTTTTTTAAGATTTGATTTGATTTAGGCTGCTCCAAGTCTTAACTGCAGCATGCAGGATCTTTAGTTGAGGCATGCTTGTGGGATCTAGTTCCCCGACCAGGGACTGAATCTGGGCCCCATGCATTTTGATCATAGAGTCTAACCCTCTGGATCATTAGGGAAGTCTCATTTTCCCAAATCTTTCATTATTAATCATATAGTTTTGCCCTGAAAGTGGTAGTAGGTCTATACTCCCACCTCTATAATTTTTCGTTTAGATAACTAACACTTATTTAGCTTTATGATATACTAGGCACTTTCCCTAAGACTTTTATTGAAAACTTTGTCAAAAGAGGTCTTATGATCCCGGGTTGACAGTCTAGCTCACCACCCACTGGGCCATGCAGCTCCTGGTCGTGTCACTTCAACCCCCTTACCTTGGCCCCTGCACCTGCTCATGACCCCTCTCTCCTGCCTTCTAGTTCCGTCTCCTGACCAAGTGGGGCTCTTGCACCTCAGGACCTGGCACAGGAGACTGGTCCAAGCTCCTCTGATACTGGCCATGCTCACCCCTCGGACCTCCCTGCCCTCAGGGAGCTTGAGGCAGGTGCTGCCTCCAGGACCACTCCTTGGTGCTGGCCCATTTCCACCAACTTCATCCTGGCCCTTTCTGGAAGCAAAGCGATTCTGATCCTCGAGCGCTTTCCTCACAAGAGTCAAGGACACACACATCCAGCAATTCAAGAGGACGCCACAGGCAGGGCTGTGAATGCAGCCTGAGGAATGTGGATGGTGACCATGGAATGAGCTGCTGATGGAGAGTTCACTTCCAGAAAGAAGGTCTTGGCTAATCTGCCTCCAGATCTAGAGGGTGCTTTCCTCCCAACTGTAGATGCTCTGGCTATCAGAAGACACTTGGACTTTCCTGGTGGTTAGGAATCTACCTGCCCATGCAGGGGATGAGTGTTTGATTCCTGGTCCAGGAAGATTCCACGTACTGAAGGGTAATTAAGCCCATGTGCCACAGCTACTGAGTCCACAAGCCACAACTGCTGAAGCCCTCGTGCCCTAGAGGCTGTGCTCTGCAACAAGAGAAGCTACTGTAAGGAGAGGCCCGTGTACTGCAACTAGAGAGTGGCCCCAGCTTGCTGCAATGAGAGAAAATCCCACGCACAGCGATGAAGACCTAGCACAGTCAAAGATAAACAAATAAATATATGAACTAACTACTTTTGAAAAAAGAAGAGGACACACACTTTTGGAAAAACAAAAGAATGCCCAGCTTGAAAATTAAACCTGACAATACCGGTCAGGGCAGAGGCTGGCCTTTCTGAGCAAAATGGTCAGGTTACACGCAACTTCAACTCACAGACTCGGGACTGCTCCGGGTTGAGGGTGAAGAAACACCTGAGAACTGCTCCCACGTTTATGAAAAGTGAGGGGCAGTGTGAGGGGTCAGGGAGGGCATCACATGGCGGGGAGGTTCCTGAGGCCACAGCCTGCAGGGAAGTGGGGCCCTTTCCAGCATCTGGATGGGAGACTCACATTATAGCCTACTTTGCAGTATATAGGGCTTCCCATGTGGGTGGTTCAGACGGTAAAGAATCCACCTACAATGCAGGAGGCCTGGGTTCGATTCCTGGGTCAGGAAGATACCCTGGAGAAGGGAATGGCTACCCACTCCAGTATTTTTGCCTGGAGAATCCCAAGGACAGGGGAGCCTGGTTGGGCTATAGTCCGTGGGGGTCACAAAGAGTGGGACACAACTGAGTGACTAACACTTCATAGTTTATAGGCTTGGGTAGTAATTTATTTCTTTTTTTTCGGCGAGGTGGAGAGGGGTGGGGAAGAGAAGGCAGGCCAAGAACAAATCTTCTGACAACCTTTGAATTAGGTGTCTTCACTGTATTAGAAGAAAATATTTGGCTACTGGATTAAAACCTAAAACCCTGAGAATAACAATAAATAAACAAAGCACAGTGGATGGGCACCCCAGGGGAGGACTGAGCACTTGATCCAGAACTGCAAATGCAAACTTGAACTCTTTTTGAAGTTTTAAACTTGCTCTTTGAAATTCATCCAATGTTGCATTCTGCCCATTAATGTTTATTTTAATATGAAAATGATACTCTTTGTCCTCCAAACTCTTCAAACAAAAACACAGTGTTCCAGGAAGGTGTGGCAGAGAAACACATAGCCCAGTTTCATGTATCTTGAATTTGAAATATGCAGGTATCCAAAATCTCCATGCATTTAGAGCAACTGCTGGCTGACCATCTCTCTGCTGTGGGTGACAGAGACAGACTGTAGACCCCAGGTGCTGGGTGACAAAGGGAGGCAGAAGGGCTTCTCTCCAGGGGAGGATGCCCAGAGTCACTGCAGAGCACCTTGCATACGTCAGGCTAGGACAGTCCATCTTGGGGTCGGCAGGCAGGGGTCGCGCCTGCTCCCAGCATCCTCAGTGTCCTCGTTTGGGTCTGCATTTGCTCAGGTGTGTGAGGCTGAGTACGGAACTGACATTATGCAGATTATGTGAGCTGCCCTGTCCACGGCCAAGAGACCCCTCAGACTTGTTCCATTTCCTCACGGGACTCATTTTCAGAAGGCTGGCACTCATCTCACAGCCCTGGGGCTCAGGCACATCTGGCGGCCTTTGCTTTCTCCATCCTCTTTGGGACGTGGTTTACCACGAGTCGTGTGCTGTACGTCCTGAGCTGTGCCTTTTGACCTTCACCCCAAAGCGTGATGTGGTCACCCTCCAGAGCACAGTTACATCCTACAGGAAAAATCAGGTCAGCTGTCATTGATCAGAAAGCGGGTAATGCCAGACGTTGCTGTTTAGTCGCCAAGTCATGTTGGACTGTTTGTGGCCCCATGGACTGCCACACACCAGGCTTCCTTGTTCCTCACCACCTCCCGGAGTTTGCCCAAGTTCATGTTCATTGAATTGGTGAGGCCATTCAGCCATCTCATCCTCTGTTGCTCTCTTTTCCTTTTACTCTTTTTCCCAGTACCGGGGTCTTTTCCAGTGAATCAGCTGTTCACATCAGGTGGCCAAAGTACTGGAGCTTCCGCTTCAACAACAGCCCATCTGGTGAATATTCAGGGATGATTTCCTTTAGGATTGACTGGTTTGGTCTCCTTGCAATCCAAGGAACTCTCAAGAGTCTTCTCCAACACCATAGTTCAAAAAAATCAATTCTTCGGTGCTCGGCCTTCTTTACAGTCCAACTCACATCCATACATGACTACTGGAAAGACCATAGCTTTGCCTAGACAGACCTTTGGTGGCAAAGTGATGCCTTTGCTATTTACTTAATATGCTGTCTAGGTTTGTCATATCTTTCTTTCCAAGGACCAAAGCATCTTTTAAATTCAGGTACAAGATAAAAATTGGAAGATAACCACTAGAAAAATAGAAATAGAATGTATAACTTCTAAAGTAGCAGCAGCAAAGAAAGAAAAAGAAATTAAGAAAAGTCAGTTATTCTAGCAGAAAGGAGAAAGAAGAAATGTACCTATAATATACATATACATTATGAACAGAAAACACAAATACAGTAAAAGTAAAGTTTTTAAATCACAATAAATATAAGATCCATAAAATATGTATTAAAAGATAATAATAAATATAATATAAATGTATTAAACTTATGTTTGTTACACAGATTTAACTCAGTTAATGGAAAAGGATACAACCCATGGAAGATTTAATACAGCTGACTATAAACATACGGAAAGAGTTCTCAGCCTTCCTAGTAATTAAAGAAACAATGAATTCACATATGGATTTTCAGATGACAACCCTTAGTGCTGAAGGGAGTGGGTAATTTGGCATCCTTTTAAAATGTTGACTGTAAAATGAATTGGAACACATTTTCTGGAATACAGTCTGCAACATGTATCAAAAACCTTAAAATTACAATTCTGAGGAATTGTAATAGCAATTACACTCTGAGGAAATAATCAGATAACATGAGCAAAAAAGTATCTGCAAGGATATTCTAATAAATTATTTATTATATAAAAAACCTGAGGTACAAATATCCAACAATTATATTACTACTACAGCTATCACTGCTACTACTTATAGTGATAAAATATAGTACTTATTAAGAGTTTATTGCCTAGCAGCACTGTTCTAAGTGCTTTACTGATGAACACATTTTGATCTCCATTTTAAACTGCACAAGGTGGGTATTATAATCACCCCATCTTATAGGTAAGAAAACACAGGCAACACAGAATTTAATGATTTGCCTGAAGCTACCCTGTGATCAAAGGGAAGAACCCCCCCTCACTTTTTTCTTAGGAAGTTTCTGTTTTCGGGGGCTTGTCCCTTCCCACTTCAAAATGCTTTTGGGGGACACTCACCACAGTTGAGAGCTGAAGGTCTAGGGCACAGACAGCTGGTGCTGAGAGTCTGATGATAACCCCCAGAGCCAGTACTAGAGCCCCTGAGGTCCCCGCCCTCAGGCTGACCTCGACTGTTCAGTTTTTGTCACTTCTGGTTAATCTTATGTCATTCCAGTGATTAACCTCTTGCGAAAGACAGAATGACCCAGGGAACCAGCGAAGGTTACGTAGCAGGTGTGATGGCCAATCCAACCAGTGGACATTGGGACAGATTTTTCATAAAAGCCACGGTGTTTTCCCAGTTCACAGGCCCTTCTAGACCCCCACCACTGCCCACTTTGCAGAGGAACCTACGTCCCCTCCCCACGAATCTGGGTGGGTTCTCCAGAATCACAGCGACACTTGCGTTTACGAGATTATGCAGCCAACAAGAAACATATTCTTGAAGAATGAAATGGCAACCCACTCCAGTATTCTTGCCTGGAAAATCCCATGGACAGAGGAGCCTGGCGGGCTACAGTCCATGGGATCGCCGGGTCAGACACGACCGAGGGACTCAGCACATGCACACACGCAAAAAACATGTTCTAGGCAACACTGTGTTTTAATAACACTAAACATAGGAAACAAACTGTATTGTAAATTGTCACACTGTACACACACATATGTATGTTAGTATAAAAGCTACATTTACACTCAGGCTATTTAAGTGAAGGAACAAGTGTGGAGGCATCACTCACTGAAATATGAACAATCCTTGCTCTGGGTACCCGAATCACAGGGAACTTTTTGTCTCTTTTTACTTTTCATATTTCTACAAGGAAATTACTCATATTACTCATGCAATGTGAAATAAAGAACTTGTAATTTCAAAGATCGAAAAAGTCATTGTGGTAGGTGGGGTGGGTGGGGTGCAAGTCAGAGGAGGGAGAAGGCACGTCCTGCCAGCCAAGCTGGGCGCTTATTTCCTTCCGAAGCTTCCTGGTCCCTCACAGCCTAAGGTCATGTGTCCCCAGCACTTGAACCAGCCAGGGTCTTTTCTGTCCAGCCTTAGCATCTCCAGCTGTGCCTCTCATCTGTGATCTGTCCAGGGTCAGCTGCTCAGCCTTTGTTCTCTTGGTCCAATCCAAGGAGACACTCAAGTACCTGGGGACTCATATAGGTGTTTCCTTTCTGCCATCCGAGGAAATGAGGCCAGGTGTACAGTCCACCATGGCAGACAATGGCGATTCATTAAATTCATTCAACAAATGCTGACTGGATGCCTACCACGAGACAGACTCCATTTTCAGGCCAAGCAACTTTGCATTCAAGGACAGTAAACTAAATGAGCCTCTTCCAATTCACTTCTTTAGTGCTTTTTTTTTTTTTTTTAATAAAGATCACAACAATAAGTTACCTTTGACATAAACCATAAACCCCTCTTGTGGTAAGATTATACAAGTTTTGGGGAATTCCCTGGCTGTCCAGTGGTTAAGACTCCATGCTTCCAATGCAGTGGACACAGGTTCAATCCCTGATTAGGAAACAAGGATCCCGCATGCAGTGGGGCACAGCCAAAAAATAAAAATAAACAAAACAAAAAAAATCACAGAGCTGAATATTAAAGAACATTAAAGATCTGAGTATTAAAAAATAAGTTCTTTGGGAGTAAGACTTTTGTTTCCCTGGTGGGAAAGAATCTGCCTGCAATGTGGGACTCCTGGGTTCAGTCCCTGGGTTGGGAAGATCCTCTGGAGAAGGGAACAGGTACCCACTCCATATTCTGGCCTGGAGAATTCCACGGACAGAGGAACCTGGTAGGCTATATATAGTCCATGGGGTTACAAAGAGTTGGGCAACACTGAGCGACTTTCACTTTCACATAAGCTCATACATACCAACAAAAGTCCAAGTAATTATTTGACTGTGATTCACTGAAATTCTTTAAAAATTTTTTTCTTAAATATTCATTTAATTGGAGGATAATTACTTTACAATGTTGTAATGGTTTTTGCCATACGTCAATATGAATCGGCCATAGGTATAAATGTGTCTCCTCCATCCCACTACTAGGCATATATCCTGAGGAAACCAGAATTGAAAAAGACACATGAAAAAAAATACATGTACCCCAATATTCATTGTAGTACTATTTACGATAGCTAGGACATGGAAGCAAACTAGATGTCCATCAGCAGGTGAATGGATAAGGAAGCTGTGGTACACATACACAATGGAGTATCACTTAGCTTCTTAACTGAGTTCCTCAGTTTTTAATCACGCTCTGTGGCACCCCTGCCCATCCCCCAAATGAAGTCAGGACTGCGGCACAGAAACCACTCCCTGCACTGTTGCCATGGGCTGCACGTTTAGAGCCGTGAACTGTCTCCTTTGGATGCAACTGTCCTGCCTAGGAATTTTAGAAAACACTTCCTGCCGAAAGCACACCTTTCCTCTCTGACTTGCCCAAGTCTGAGCAAGCAGTCTGAGGAGGCTGACAGCCCTTCAGATTCAAACCTGCCCTCAGGAAACACCCTCAGCATTTTTGGGTTCAAACCTCGAGAGATGCTTCTCTGAGATCCCATTTTTTTACCCTTCCCTGGATCATCCCAGACCTTCTAACCCTTCTTACAAAAGCCATATGTAGATTGACAGCTTCCAGAATCCTTTACAACAGGTGAGCTTCCCCTTGAAATAGAATGCTGATGAGTTTAGCCTTTTATCTTTTACAAATTCTCTCTTTGTTTTCACTTAATTCTTTAAATTTTTATTTATTTTTAATTGAATGATAATTGCTTTACAATATTGTGTTGGTTTCTGCCATATCAGTTCAGTTCAGTTCAGTTCAGTCGTGTCCGACTCTTTGCGACCCCATGAATCGCAGCACACCAGGCCTCCCTGTTCATCACCATCTCTCGGAATTCACTCAGACTCATGTCCATCGAGTCCATGATGCCATCCAGCCATCTCATCCTCGGTCATCCCCTTCTCCTCCTGCCCCCAATCCCTTCTAGCATCAGAGTCTTTTCCAATGAGTCAACTCTTTGCATGAGGTGGCCAAAGTATTTATATGTCCCCTCCCTCTGGAACCTCCCTCCCACCTCCAACCCCACCCCACCCTCTAGGTTGTCATGAAGCTCCTGTTTGAGTGCCCTGTCATAAAACAAATTCCATTGGCCATCTATTTTACATAGGAAAAATAAAAGTGAAAGTGTTAATCGCTCAGTTGCCTTCAACCCTTTGCGACCCCATGGACTGTAGCCCACCAGGCTTCTCTGTCCCTGGAATTCTCCAAGCAAGAATACTGGAGTGAGTTGCCATTCTCTTCTCCAGGGGATATTCCCCACCCAGGGATCAAACCCAGGTTGTAGTGTATATCACTCTTAATTGTTGAGATGCTGAGGAAACAATGGTCAGAGAAATGTTTCCTCCACGAGAAATCAATCTGAAAAAAGGCAAATAATAACTCTTTAAATAACTTTTTTCTCTTGGCCTGTTGTTCCACACTATTTTTTAATGTTATTCATTTATTTAAGGACATATCACTTAATTTAGAAAACATCTAAGATAACTTTAGATTTATGGTAACATAAACTTTATTCCCTTAGACTGCCTACACTAGTCTAAACTAAATCAACATGAGCTCCAAGTAGATTACTGCTTGACTGTTTTTGGGACTTTTCCTCCCTGTAGTTATCAAATATTTACACAAAATAATTAACTAATAAAAAAATATTTTTCTTACACATTGAACACTGAAAGAGAAAAACAGGCTGCATGTTTCTAGTATTGGATTGGCCAAAAAATTTATTCTGGTTTCTCCGTATCTTACATAAAGACCCAAATGAACTTTTAGGCCAACCTAATATTTAACTGGACCAAGGAATCAAGAAGCACAACCATTCCTGATATCTGTCTCCTTTCCTCCCTCCTTTAAAGAAGTGAATCAGCATCCAGAAATCAGACTTGAGCCACTTTGCTTACAGTGGTCTGAATGGTCCATTCATTCAAAGGTGCACAGTAAACAAACATCGGGTCACAAGTGTAACAGCCTCGAGGGGATTCTGTGTGTGTTTTAATTCTCACTCGGGGGACTTGATGCTCCATTCTTTTCTATCTCTACTAGTTTCCTTAAGGAAAGAAACATCTCTCTGAGAGAATTGTGGGCAACAAGCTTCTTAAAAACTCACATTTTTCTCTCCACGAACAGGAGCCAGTGCCAGAGCCGTGGTCTCCACCCTCCTCACTTCCCCCAGACACTCAAGGGCCAGCAGGCTGCAGCATGAGGAGCCGACTCACTGCCTTGCGTCCGACGTGCAGCTCCCAGTAGGACGTTTGTCATACTGAATTTTGGAGTTCTCTGCCATCACATGGATGGCAAAGGATCCTGATCCGGCCCTTTAATGTCTGGATCAGATGGGCTGAGAAAACAAGCCACAATCACAAGCCACACACCCTCAGATCATCGGCTCAATCAGGACACTGAGGGAGAAGGGTTTGATTTTCAGTCCAGCTGAGTTCTGATGGCAGAACCTTCTGTGGCTGCCCGGCCACTCCTGCCCTGTGCCTGTGTGCATGCTAAGTCGCTCAGTCGCGTCTGACTCTTTGCAACCCCCTGGACTGTAGCCCACCAGGCTTCTCTGTCCATGGGAGTCTCCAGGCAAGAATACTGGAGTGGGTTGCCATGGCCTCCTACAGGGGATCTTCTCGACCCAGGGATTGAATCCACATCTCCTGCGGCTCCCTCATTGCAGGCAGATTCTTTACCCCTGCGCCACTGGGGGAGGCCCTTCCTGCCCTGACCATTTCCAGCTCAGGCAGCTGTCTTGACGTGGATTTTTCAGTGTCAGTTGTAGAACCTAAAGGCTTCGGGCAGTACAGTGCCTGTGAGACCACAAAGAAATACATCAGGGTGGGTAGTTCTGCACTGGAGGTTATGAGCAACTTTTTTCTTAATGTGTTTTCAATTTTCAAAATTGCCTACCATAATTTATATAATTTTTAAAAGAAATTTAAACAGTAGATGGAAAACTTGGTGGAAAAGGCAGTAGTTCTTCGTAGAGACCCCAGGGCTGCTGAGTACTCAGGAGACCAGAAGACTGCTTGCAGCCTATCCCTAGAGGTTTCCCCAGAGCCTTTCAGAAGTGTGATGGGGGCACGTGACTATAACCCTCCTGCACTGACCCCCACTCACAGGGTGGTGATCCATGACACAGCAGAGCAGTAGGGAAAAGAAGAGCTAACTCGACTTTCTAATATTATACAGCTTATAAGTCACTCTGACAAATGCTCAGCCCTAAAATTGTCGACATTAACCAATGGACCAGCTGTGAGTTGGAGAGAAAGAAAACCACAGAGCTCCCTCTGCAGGCCGTGGACAGTATTAACTGACCTCCTCTCCATCCCCGGCTTCCTTGAAAGAATCCAAGACCCTTGTCAAGAAGGCTGCGGTTATTTTTAAATGAAATGAAATGTGCTGACACTCAGAAAAACAAAAATAAAAAACCTTTCTCCTGTGCATTCTAGGGTAGCAGAGCAAACAGTATTTTAAACACGCATAGAAAACAGCAACAGCCCTTGTAATTTCAATTCCGTGAAAAAATTCAGCAAGGGGTGATTAAAATAACATTACCAGCTCGAGAGCCAAAACCAAGGCTGCAAGGCAGTGTTTCTAGCTCGAGAGCCAAAACCAAGGCTGCAAGGCAGTGTTTCTAGGTGCAATGGACAAAAGCCTGCCTCGTGTCCTCAAGCTGCTTCGTGGAACTGGAATTGGTAAAACAAAGCTAACAGGTTCGGATGGGTTCATTTCTCCTTTCACCTGTAAACGCTGGTGAGCTCCTGCTTAGGAGCACCATTCTCCTCACCATAAAATAAGAATGGGCTGGATCATGTCTCAAGATTTCTTTAAGCTCCAACAGGAAAGAAACAAATAAGAATACTAGAGTGGGTTGCCATTCCTTTCTCCAGGGGATTTTCCCGACCCATGGATCAAACCCAGGTCTCCTGCATTGCAGGCAGGTTCTTCACTGTCTGAGCCACCATGGAACTCCCATATGCACTAGTAATGATACACATTTGTCACCAAGGTATATGTTAAAGAGTGGATGGTTTCTATCCACATGTTGGTATCGGGGTGGAATGAGAAGACCTGGGGCCAAATTCCATCTCAACCACTTACCGTGGATGAGACTTGGAAGGTCACTTCTCTTAAGGGTCAGTTTACTCACTAATAAGAGTGGAAACAAAGGCTTCCTTGTGGCTCAGTGGTAAAGAATCTGCCTGAAATGCTGGAGACACAGGTTTGATCCCTGGGTGGGGAAGATCCCCTGGAGGAGGGCAGGGTAACTCACTCCAGTATTCTTGCCTGGAGAATTCCATTGACAGAGGAGCCTGGTGGGCTACAGTCCATGGGGTTTGCAAAGAGTTGGACATGACTGAAGGACTAACACTTTGAAGAGTGGAAACAGTAACAACAGTCAGCTGGAAGATGCAATGAAAGAGAAATACACTTAATAAGAAATGGGCATAATTTATAAAGCACATCCCTGAGGGAAATGAAGAGAGAACTACACAAATGGAAAAGTGGGCTTCCCTGGTGGGTCAGAGGTTAAAGCATCTGCCTCCAATGCGGGAGACCTGGGTTCGATCCCTGGGTCGGGAAGATCCCCTGGAGAAGGAAATGGCAATCCACTCCAGTATTCTTGCCTGGAGAATCCCATGGGCGGAGAAGCCTAGTAGGTTACAGTCCACGGGGTCGCAAAGAGTCGGACACGCCTGAGCGACTTCACCTTCACCTTCACCATGTTCTCAGGGGGCAGACTCAACATCATGTAGCTGTTGACTCTTCCTGAATTAATCTGTTCATACTATCCCAGTTTTAAAAACCAACCAGGTTTTGTCGGAACTTGGCAAGTTGATTCTACAGTTCTTACAAAAAGGTAACCAAACAAAAATAGCTCAGGAGATTCTGAAAAATAAGATTCATGAGAAGGATATAAGCCCTTCGGGATACTATTAATAAAACAAGTTATAAAGCCATAATTTAAATGATTTGGCTAAACAGTTTGTTAAAGCAGTTTGGAGTTGACACATGAATAGATCACAGAAAGTCAGAAATAGATGCCAATACAAATTGGAATGTATTAGCCTTTGACTGTGTGGATCACAATAAACTCAGAAAATTCTGAAAAAGATGGGAATCCCAGACCACCTGACCTGCCTCTTGAGAAACCTATATGCAGGTCAGGAAGCAACAATTAGAACTGGACATGAAACAACAGACTGGTTCCAAATAGCAAAAGGAGCACGTCAAGGCTGTATATTGTCACCCTGCTTATTTAAACTTAAATGCAAAGTACATCATGAGAAATGCTGGGCTGGATGAAGCACAAGCTGGAATCAAGATTGCTGGGAGAAATATCAATAACCTCAGATATGCAGATGACACCACCTTTACGGCAGAAAGTGAAGAACTAAAGAGCCTCTTGATGAAAGTGAAAGAGGAGAGGGAAAAATTTGGCTTAAAGCTCAACATTCAGAAAACTAAGATCCTGGCATCTGTCCCATCACTTCATGGCAAATAGATAGGGAAACAGTGGAAACAGTTTCCACTAACTTTATTTTTCTGGGCTCCAAAATCACTGCAGATGGTGACTGCAGCCATGAAATTAAAAGATGTTTACTCTTTGGAAGGAAAGTTATGACCAACCTAGATAGCATATTCAAAACCAGAGACATTACTTTGCCAACAAAGGTCCGTCTAGTCAAGGTTACGGTTTTTCCTGTGGTCATGTATGGATGTGAGAGTTGGACTATAAAGAAAGCTGAGCACTGAAGAATTGATGCTTTTGAACTGTGTTGTTGGAGAAGACTCTTGAGAGTCCCTTGGACTGCAAGAGATCCAACCAGTCCATCCTAAAGGAGATCAGTCCTGGGTGTTCATTGGAAGGACTGATGTTGAAGTGGAAACTCTAATACTTTGGCCACCTGGTGAGGAGAGCTGACTCATTTGAAAAGACCCTGATGCTGGGAAAGATTGAGGGCAGGAGGAGAACGGGACGACAGAGGATGAGATGGCTGGATGGCATCACCGATTCAATGGACATGGGTTTGGGTGGACTCCGGGAGTTGGTGATAGACAGGGAGGCCTGGCGTGCTGAGGTTCATGAGGTCGCAAAGAGACGCGACTGAACTGAACATAGTAAAAGTAAGATTTAAAATCCATGAGGGGCTTCCTTGGCAGCTCAGTGGTAAGGAATCTGCCTGCCAATGCATATTGAACACAGGTTCAATCCCTGGTCTGGGAAGATCCCACAAGCTGTGGAGCACCTAAGTCCACGGCATGAACCACAACTGCTGAAGCCCATGTGCCCCAGGGTCCATGCTCCACAAGGAGAAGCCACTGAACTGAGACCCTGGGCACCACAACTAAGGAGCAGCTCCCACTCACCTCAGCTAGAGAAGGTCCACGTGCAGTGACAAGGACCCAGTGCAGTCATAAATAAATAAACAAAACTATGAAAAAGTAACGCTCAGGAGAGAAAGGTGTATTATTTGATAAATTGTGTTGGGAATATTAGGTAACCATCGAAAAATAATGGACACCTATTTCACATACCCAGATATCCAATATTTTTGTTGGTAACCTAGTTATCCCAACACAATTTATCAAATAATATATGTTTCTCTCCGGGATTTTATTCTTTTTATAGAATTTTATATTTCACATACTGGGGCTTCCCTGGTGGCTCAGTGGTAAAGAATCCACCTGTCAAAGCAGGAGATGCAGGTTCAATTCCTGGGTTGGGAAGATCCCCTGGAGAAGGAAATGGCAACCCACTCTAGTATTCTGGCCTGTGAAATCCTATGAACAGATGAACCTGGTGGGCTACAGTTCATGGGGTCTCAAAAAGAGTCTGACATGACTTAGCAAATAAAGAACAACAATTTCACATATTATAGTAGGATGAATTCTAGTTATATCTAACACTTACAAGCATTGTTAACTGAAAAAAATTATGAGATAATTTTTTAAATAAACCTAAAAAGGAAAAGGCTTAACTCTAAACAAAAAATTGATATACTTTTAGCATGTAAACATAAAACATCTTCTACATGGCAAAAATCACAGTAGCAAAGTCAAAAGACAAATGGCAAGTTAGAGAAAAACACAACCACTTCATGGTTGAGGAGCCAATCTCTCTAATAAATAAAATGTTCTTACAAAACAATAAAAAGACAATAAAATTTTTTATGAAGTAAATAGTTTGCAGAATAGGAAATTCAAAAACACTTTAAAAGCTACTCAACCTTATTCATAATAAAACTTTAAAAGCTACTCAGTCTTATTCATAATAAAGTAAATGCAAAGTAAAACCATGACACCATTTAGTGGGGGTTATTTTGGCCATACCACGTGGCAAGCAGGATGTCAGTTCCCTGACAAGGGATCAATCCATGTCCCCTGTGGTGGAAACTTGGGAGTCTTAACCACTGGACAACCAGAGAAGTCCCTAAATGACCCCATTTTTGAACTGATATTAGTAAAGATTACAAAAATTTGAAAAATGATACACTCTTGGTATATCTCATATATTGGGGGAGAGGGTAGTTTNGTATATTGTCACCCTGCTTATTTAAACTTAAATGCAAAGTACATCATGAGAAATGCTGGGCTGGATGAAGCACAAGCTGGAATCAAGATTGCTGGGAGAAATATCAATAACCTCAGATATGCAGATGACACCACCTTTACGGCAGAAAGTGAAGAACTAAAGAGCCTCTTGATGAAAGTGAAAGAGGAGAGGGAAAAATTTGGCTTAAAGCTCAACATTCAGAAAACTAAGATCCTGGCATCTGTCCCATCACTTCATGGCAAATAGATAGGGAAACAGTGGAAACAGTTTCCACTAACTTTATTTTTCTGGGCTCCAAAATCACTGCAGATGGTGACTGCAGCCATGAAATTAAAAGATGTTTACTCTTTGGAAGGAAAGTTATGACCAACCTAGATAGCATATTCAAAACCAGAGACATTACTTTGCCAACAAAGGTCCGTCTAGTCAAGGTTACGGTTTTTCCTGTGGTCATGTATGGATGTGAGAGTTGGACTATAAAGAAAGCTGAGCACTGAAGAATTGATGCTTTTGAACTGTGTTGTTGGAGAAGACTCTTGAGAGTCCCTTGGACTGCAAGAGATCCAACCAGTCCATCCTAAAGGAGATCAGTCCTGGGTGTTCATTGGAAGGACTGATGTTGAAGTGGAAACTCTAATACTTTGGCCACCTGGTGAGGAGAGCTGACTCATTTGAAAAGACCCTGATGCTGGGAAAGATTGAGGGCAGGAGGAGAACGGGACGACAGAGGATGAGATGGCTGGATGGCATCACCGATTCAATGGACATGGGTTTGGGTGGACTCCGGGAGTTGGTGATAGACAGGGAGGCCTGGCGTGCTGAGGTTCATGAGGTCGCAAAGAGACGCGACTGAACTGAACATAGTAAAAGTAAGATTTAAAATCCATGAGGGGCTTCCTTGGCAGCTCAGTGGTAAGGAATCTGCCTGCCAATGCATATTGAACACAGGTTCAATCCCTGGTCTGGGAAGATCCCACAAGCTGTGGAGCACCTAAGTCCACGGCATGAACCACAACTGCTGAAGCCCATGTGCCCCAGGGTCCATGCTCCACAAGGAGAAGCCACTGAACTGAGACCCTGGGCACCACAACTAAGGAGCAGCTCCCACTCACCTCAGCTAGAGAAGGTCCACGTGCAGTGACAAGGACCCAGTGCAGTCATAAATAAATAAACAAAACTATGAAAAAGTAACGCTCAGGAGAGAAAGGTGTATTATTTGATAAATTGTGTTGGGAATATTAGGTAACCATCAAAAAATAATGGACACCTATTTCACATACCCAG
This sequence comes from Oreotragus oreotragus, assembly GCA_006410675.1. Taxonomy (NCBI): domain Eukaryota; kingdom Metazoa; phylum Chordata; class Mammalia; order Artiodactyla; family Bovidae; genus Oreotragus; species Oreotragus oreotragus. The sequence continues at coordinate 448,166 of SJYX01000368.1, forward strand.
ATATCCAATATTTTTGTTGGTAACCTAGTTATCCCAACACAATTTATCAAATAATATATGTTTCTCTCCGGGATTTTATTCTTTTTATAGAATTTTATATTTCACATACTGGGGCTTCCCTGGTGGCTCAGTGGTAAAGAATCCACCTGTCAAAGCAGGAGATGCAGGTTCAATTCCTGGGTTGGGAAGATCCCCTGGAGAAGGAAATGGCAACCCACTCTAGTATTCTGGCCTGTGAAATCCTATGAACAGATGAGCCTGGTGGGCTACAGTTCATGGGGTCTCAAAAAGAGTCTGACATGACTTAGCAAATAAAGAACAACAATTTCACATATTATAGTAGGATGAATTCTAGTTATATCTAACACTTACAAGCATTGTTAACTGAAAAAAATTATGAGATAATTTTTTAAATAAACCTAAAAAGGAAAAGGCTTAACTCTAAACAAAAAATTGATATACTTTTAGCATGTAAACATAAAACATCTTCTACATGGCAAAAATCACAGTAGCAAAGTCAAAAGACAAATGGCAAGTTAGAGAAAAACACAACCACTTCATGGTTGAGGAGCCAATCTCTCTAATAAATAAAATGTTCTTACAAAACAATAAAAAGACAATAAAATTTTTTATGAAGTAAATAGTTTGCAGAATAGGAAATTCAAAAACACTTTAAAAGCTACTCAACCTTATTCATAATAAAACTTTAAAAGCTACTCAGTCTTATTCATAATAAAGTAAATGCAAAGTAAAACCATGACACCATTTAGTGGGGGTTATTTTGGCCATACCACGTGGCAAGCAGGATGTCAGTTCCCTGACAAGGGATCAATCCATGTCCCCTGTGGTGGAAACTTGGGAGTCTTAACCACTGGACAACCAGAGAAGTCCCTAAATGACCCCATTTTTGAACTGATATTAGTAAAGATTACAAAAATTTGAAAAATGATACACTCTTGGTATATCTCATATATTGGGGGAGAGGGTAGTTTGGAATTTTTCTTAAAATTACAAATGTGTGAAACTTTTGACCCAGAAACACCACTTCTAAGAATTTATCTTACAGATACATTCATTAATAAATAAATTATAATATATTATTAGCAACATTGTTTGTAGTTGCAAAAGACTGGGGGGAAGTTCTGAAAAATTTTAGAATATGGATTAAAATTTATAAATTCTAATAAAATTCTGAAAAATTTTAGAATATAGATTGGTTAAACAAATTCTAATTCATCCATTCAATGGAAATTTATGCAGCATAAAAATGGATGAGAAAACTCTTGCTATCTGATATAGAATAATAAGATATAATAACAAATGGAAGCAGGGAGGCAAAAAGTGAAAAAGAAACTACATGCAAATACTTTTGTATAAGTATAAAAGATGTTTGGGAAGATATGCAGGAATTGTATAAAGTTGGGTGCCAATGACAAGAAAACCTGGGTGGCACAGGGCAGGGTAAGAGGAAGACTTTTCATTGTGTTTCATGGTATATCCTTTCGTAAACTTTGAGTTTTGAACTACGTCAAAGTTTTACCTCCAAAGAGGGCGTATCTTCAAGCTCATTTCATGGGGAAGGTTAAAGGCAATAAATGATCTATATAAACTCCACAGCATATAGCAGGTGGTTCCTGAAGAAAGAGTCAGTCTTGCTGTCTGGGATGGGACCTGTGTCTTGCCACTGTGGCCAGTCTCAACACCACTGGTCCACTTCTCCCAGGAAGAGTCCTTCAGGCATTCAAGGAAGCTTCTGACTGGCCGTCCCCATGATTCTTTCAATATGTTTGAATCCTACATGAAACATGACTTTGGCTCAAACTCTGAGTCCCAGCTATATATTTTTTTAAAAGACAGAAAATTGAAACCCTACTCTCATGGAGTTCATGCAAGGAAGACTGAAGAGGGACCTGCCTTTGCAAGAAGAACTTTAAGGCTTGGAGGGAAAAAAAAAAAAAGCAAAAACAGAATAGAACAACCTAGACTCTGAGGGGCACTGCAGATCGTGCAGGCAGAATTTGTGGCATGCACACAAGAATTTGTTTACTGGACGAGTGATGACAGCATTGCCCCATTATTTTCAGGTGGAAAAAATTCTAAAGCTTAACTGGCTGTTCTGAGCATCCAGTTGTCAGAAGCACACTCTTTTGTGAGGCATTCCCTTTATGCAGGCATTTTACACGCCTGGTGGGGAGACAAGCAAGCCCGACTGTATTCTAGACTAGGGTTCCTGCAGACTGACCTAGGCCTGTAAACTCTGTATAACTAGTCCCAGACGAGATAAGTACCAGAAATGGAAAGTGAGAGCGTAGAATAGTGTCTCTGCTGAATCCAAGACTTTAAAATTAAGCTTGCATTTTACATTTCACTTTTTATTTCATTTTTATTTTTTCCAGTAATTCTTTTTTGTTTTTTAATTTTACTTTACAAAAATGTCAGTCCAAAATAGATTGGAAATTAAAAAACCCAAAAGCACTGGTCCTGCACCAGTGCTAGTCTGAGATGCACTGTTCTGGTCTACATTTTCTTCCAGCAAGAATGACAATGAAGTTCCAGTAGAAACTGGTGTCCTACATGGCAGCCACTGACCACCACACATGGCTATTAAATGTGGCTTGTCTAAATCATGAGGTGCTGTCAGGGTAAAGCACAGACTGAATTTCAAGTCCTGGTGCAAAAAAAAGTCAATGTTTTAATAGTGATTAAGTGTTGAAATGACTGTGTTATGATATATTGGGCTAACCAAAATATATTACTAAGATTAATTGAATAGTTTTCTTTCTACATTTGAATGTGGCTTCTAGAAAATTTAAATTACATGTGTGACATATCTGTGGCTCACATTACACTTTTTCTGCATAGAGCTGAGTGATGCTGTAGACTTTTCCTGTTCCCTCTGAACCAGTTTTGTGGTGTCCAGTCTTTCCACTACAAACTCAGCTCAAATATCACCTCTTCAGTTAAATCTCATGAATCATGATTATAAATAAAGCTGCTTTTTATGTGAATCTTTATGGATTCATATAAGGATTTTTGTGAATAATATTGACTGATCTTAAAACATTGAATCAAACCTGTATTCCAAGGACAAACCCCACTTTAGTCATACTGTCTTTTTTCTTGAGTGATTTTACATCTCTGTTCATAAAATATGTTGGTCTGTAGTTTTCTTTACTTGTAATAACTTTGGTTTCACTATCAGATTAATGCTGATTTTACAAAATGAATGGGGAATGTTCTGGAATAGGATGCATAGAAGTGGTATTATTTCATAAATGTTTGCAAGAATTCACCAGCTAAGCCATTTTGACCTGGAATTTTCTTTGTCCTCTGGTTTCAACAGTTTGGATAGGAAATCTCTTGGGGGCTGTGTGTGTTTTGGTTTTATCCTGCGTGGTATTCTCTGAGTTTCTTGATCTGGTATTTGTGTCTATCATTAATCTTACGAAATACTCCACCAAGTATTTCTTCTACCCTAGTCTTTCTCTTCTTCTTGGGTTCCAATTATACATAGTTACAGTATTTGTTATGGTCCCATAGCTCTTGAATGCTTATATTTTCTACTCTTTTTCTTTAGTTTGAATAATTTCTTTTCTTTTTTCATTGAAGTATAGTTGATTTACAATATTATATTAGTTTCAGGTGTATGGCACAGTGACTTAGAATTTTTTGTAGATTATACTCCATTATAGGCATTACAAGATAATGGCTATAGTTTGGATAATTTCTATCAACCTGCTTTCAAGTTCACTAATTCTTCCCCTAGCTGCGTAAGTCTACTGATGAGGTCACTGACTTTCTTCTTGACCTCAGTTACTGGTTTTTACCTTTAGCACTTTCACTTTATTCTTTTTTTATTGTGTCCATCTCTGTTGAAACTGTCTATCTGATCTTGCGTGGTGCTAACCTTTTCCTATGAACCATTAACATATTTATCAATTATGGTTACTTTATTAGTCTGATTTCAACAACTGTGCCATATGTAAATCTTGTCTGTCGTTTGCTTTTTTTTTTTTACTCTCAGTGTGCTGTTTTTCTTGTTTTTTCATAGGTCTTGTAGTTTTTTCTAGTGTTAAGTCAGTAGTGACTCAGTTAAGTTGTTTTTATGTCTGGAGTCCTTTAGTATGGGGTTTTAAGTCAGTAAGATTGAGCTGGTTTTAGGGTTCATTATGCACCAGTCTTCAAATTCTTCTATAAATACTTGCTTTCTGGAGTAGGGCTCAGAAGATTTCTCTCAGTATCTGCTCCTCCTTCAGCTTTAGTTTATCTGTTTGGGCTGTGCGTGCATGCTGTCGCTTCAGTCAAGTCTGGCTCTGTGTGATTCTATGGACTGCAGCCTGCCAGGCCCTTCTTTCCATGGGATTCTTCAGGCAAGAATACTGGAGTGGGCTGCCATGCCCTTCTCCAGGGGATCGTCCCAACTCAGGGACTGAACCTGTGTCTCTTACGTCTACCTGCACTGGCAGGAGGGCTCTTTACCACTAGAACCGCCTGAGAAGCCCAGACCCTGTACCTCTTGATTCACGCTCTCACAGTTCTTGCGGCGGTATTTCACTGTTACTTGTGGCCTGACACAGTCGTGTGGCAGGGGTCAAAGAGGAAGCACTCTGTCGTTCTGATTAAGCATCAGTCTTAAGCTGGCACCATGCCCCCGAGTCTACGGATGGGTCCTCAGTGCTGCTTCTGTCCCCACAGTGTGGGGTCTGTATGTATTACTGTCCCTCCTCAGGGTGACAGCTCTTTTCCTTTTGCTTTCTTCAGCTGCAGTGGTGTTTCCTCAGTGCCTGAAGAGTGAGCATTTGTTACCCTTTCCTCTGCAATTGAAGGTTTTTAAGGGGGAAAGGATCTGGGTAGGACTTCATACCTTTCCCACATTTTAGCTGCCATTCCCCTTCTTTAGGCTGCCACAACGAGAGACCCTTTCTCAGAATTTTCATGTATTATTTCTGCAAACACCTAGTGAGGTCTGTGAAGAAAAGTATACACCTGGATGCAACTTCCCTTTGCGTCTGTAGTCTCCATAGGCTCCAAATTCTATCACAAGTCCAACTTGGCTCCTATTAATTTTCTAACAAACCTAGCTAAATTCTTCCTATGATATTCATGTGCATCTTACCCAGATAAGCTCACATTTTGTCTCTGACTGCATGTGCTCACTTCTCCTTAGATTTGGGGCTAGCTGGTAGCACTTCAACCGCTGTTCTCTAATGAATTCAAGAAAGTTGTGAACTTGAACATTCCTCAAGTTTCTTATTGTTGTAATGATGAGACTGATGATCATTTAGCTTGATACAGTGGAAGCCGGTCATAGATTAAACATATATTTAGAATTAGTTCAGTCAGTCAGTTCAGTCACTCAGTTGTGTCTGACTCTTTGCAACCCCATGAACTGCAGCATGCCAGGCCTCCCTTTCCATCACCAACTCCTGGAGTTCACTCAGACTCACGTCCATCGAGTCAGTGAGGCCATCTAGCCATCTCATCTTCTGTTGTCCCCCTCTCCTCCTGTCCCCAGTTCCTCCCAGCAT
>SJYX01000368.1:457951-470984 GCA_006410675.1 Oreotragus oreotragus
TGTATAGAGCTTCTCCATCTTCGACTGCAAAGAATATACTCAATCTGATTTCGGTGTTGACCATCTGGTGATGTCTACTGCTAAACAGATTCCCCAGATGGCCACAGTGTACCACTTTACAGTCAAATCAACAAGGTATGAGCATTTTAGCTACTCTACCTCCTTGCAAACACGTGTAATGTTGATCTCGTCTCTATCAATTTACCTACTTTAAATACCTCATATAGGTGGAATCACACAATATTTCATTTTTTTGTGTCTGGTTTATATCAGCTTCCCTTGTAGCTCAGTCAGTAAAGAATCTGCCTGCAGTACAGGAGACCCCCAGGGTTCGATCCCTGAGTTGAGAAGATCCCCTGGAGAAGGAAATGGCAACCACTTGAGTATCCTTGCCTGGAAAATCTCATGGACAGAGAAGCCTTGTGGGCTGCAGCCCATGGGGTTGCAGAGTTGGGCACGACTGAGCTACTACCACTTACTAACACTTATATCACTCAGCATAATGTTTTTAAAGGTTTGTTCATGTTGAGTGTGTGTGTGCTGTGTTGCTTCAGTCATGTTCAACTTTTTGTGATCTCATGGACTGTAGCTTTCCAGGCTCCTGTGTCCATAGGATTCTCCAGGAAGGAATACTGGAGTGGGTTGCCATTTCCTTCTCTGAATCCATGTTGTAGCACAGACCAGAGTTTCCTTCCTTTTTAAAGCTGAAGAATATTTCATTGCTTTTATAAACCATATTTGACTTATTTAACTATTCAAGGACACCTGGATTGTTTCTACCTTGTTACTATTGTGAATAATGCATCTATGAACATTGGCATATAAGTATCAGTCTCTGTTTTCAATTCTTTTGAGTATTTTCCAAGGAATAGTGCTGATCATATGGCATGGTATGATCACTCTATGTGCACTTTTAGAGGAACCACTAAATGTTTTCCATAGGGCTGCTCTTTTTTACCTTCCCACCAACACTGTACCACGGTTCCAGTTTTCCCACATTTTTACCAATGTGGGTTATCTTCCAGTGTTTCAATACAATAGCCATTGTAATGAGGATTTGAAGTGGTACCTTACTGTGGTTTCGATTTGCATTTCCCTAATGACTAATGATGTCTGAACATCTTTTTTTTTGTACCTATTGGCCATTTGTATAGAAATGTGTATTCAAATATTATTAACTGGGTTGCCTCTGTTGTTGTTGAGTTGTAGGGATTTATATATTATGCATATTCTTTATCAGATCTGTGGGTGGTAAATATTTTCTCATGTTTCGTGAGTTGCCTTTTCACTCTAATGATACTGCCCTATGATGCATAAATGGCTTTAAAAATTTTTTTATGAAGTCCAATTAGTCTATTGTTTATTGTTTCTCTTTTTTTGCTTATTCTTTTGGTGTCTTTTCCAAGATTAGCAAATCCAATATTATGGAGCTTTTTTTCTGTTTTCTTCCAAAGTTTTATAATTGCAGTCTTAAATTTAGGTTTTTATTCGAGTTAATTTTTATATACAGTAAGGGTTCAACCTCATTCTTTTGCATGTGATTATCCAGTTTTCCCATTTGCTGAAAAGACTGTCCCTTTACTGTTCATTAGCCTTGGTACTTTTGTCAAAAACATATTGATACTATATGTGAGGATTTATTTTCAGACTCTGTTTTATTCCATTGATGTACACATCTGTCTTTATGCCACTGTTTGGATTGCTGTAGCTTTGTAATGTTCGTGAAATAGGGAAGTGTAAGTTCTCCAATTTTGTTCTTTTTTAAAATGTCTTGTTTACTTAGGGACCCATAAGATTTCCTATATCAAAGACCTAACTCTCAGTGACAATATTTGGAGATAGGGTCTTTAGAGAGGTTAAATTAAGGTTAAATGAAGTAATGAGAGTGGTACTATAATCTGATATTTATGACTGTTTCTTTTTTTTTAGCTGCACTGATGCTGACGTGGGATCTTAGTTCCTTGACAAGGGGCCAAACCCAGGCCCTCAGCAGTGGAAGCGCAGACTCCTAAATCACTGTACTACCAGGGAATTCCCAGGACTGTTGTTCTTAAAAGAAGAGGAAGACCAGAGAGCTTTTTTGACAACTAGTTAAGGAATGAGCTCTCCCCAGCGACCAGCCCTGATGACATCCTGGCGCTGGACTTCAGAACTACGAGAAAGTAACTTTCTGTTGCCTAAGCCACCTGGTCTGTGTTTTGCCACGGCAGCCCTCGCACATGGCTACCTCTACCAACTACTGTGTATACATGGAGAGCGGGAAATCAAGCAGTCAGTGGTGATGGCAGCTGGGGCACTCGTAATGGGGATGGTGGACGGCGGACAAGTCTGGGCTACGTTCCGGAGAGCTGCCCATAGGACAGGCTGATAGGCTGGATGCGGCAATCAAAGGAATTAAATTCCAGATATACTGTAGGTAAATAAAACAGGCCAACTTTTCATTTTCAGTCTGGACTTCAAAAATCACTGAAAAACAGAAATAAGCTTGAAGATGACACAGAAGCTATTTTCAGATGGAAAGAACAGTGCAGTTGTATAAGCACTATCATTTTATGCTGTGACGCCACGTATGTTTCAATAGAACAGGATCCTGAAGTCTGAGGAAACTGAGGCAAAGGCATCTGAAGGAGGCGAAAGCCACTTCTTCCAAATTCCAAAAAAAGGCCTCATCTAGGCTCCCCCAACACAGTAACCTACGACTTCTTCCCTCAATGGAGGAAGAACATACATTATGACAATATTGCTCTGAAATCACTTGGGCACCTATGAGAATATTATCATTTTAATGAGGTATTGGAAATTTCTGTGAAGCCACTACTTTAGAGCCAAATTGCAGCCTTCATTTTGCTTTCACATTTTCAGAAAACACCAGTCCTTCTCAGAGTAAGACTTTCAGTCCACAGCAGCAGCAGCGTAATCTGCTTTAGTAGTAGAGAAAAACAAGTACTTCGTTTTTAATACAGATTTTTTTCTCATTACCAAAGGTTTGCTTTTTTTTTTTTCTTTTTTTGGTCATGTTGAACATTAAAAAAACTAAGATCATGGCATCCGTTCCCATCACTTCATGGAAAATAGAAGGGGAGAAAGTGGAAGCAGTGACACATTTTCTCTTCTTGGGCTCCAAAATCACTGCAGATGGTGACTGCAGCCGTGAAATTAGAAGACGCTTGCTGCTTGGAAGGAAGGCTATGACAAACCTAGACAGCATATTAAAAAGCAAAGACACCACTTTGCTGACACAGGTCCATATAGTCAAAGCTATGGCCTTTCCAGTAGTCATGTATGGATATGAGAGCTGGACCATAAAGAAAGCCAAGCACTGAAGAACTGATGCTTTCAAATTGTGGTGCTAGAGAAGACTCTTGGGAGACCCCTGGACTGAAAGGAGAACTAACGAGTCAATCCTAAAGGAAATCAACCCTGAATATTCATTACAGAGACTAATGCTGAAGCTGAAGTTCCAATACTTTGGCCACCTGATGTGAAGAGCCGACTCATTAGAAAAGACCCTGATGCTAGGAAAGACTGATGGCAAAAGAAGGAGGTGAAATGAACTTGGGCAAACTCTGGGAGACAGTGAGGGTCAGAGAGGCCTGGCATGCTGTAGTCCGTGGGGTTGCAAAGAGTCGGATGCGATTTAGCAACTGAACAACAATGTGACGCTACATAACTAACTTCCCAGAGCCTTCTGTAGCTGATGGGCCTTCTCTGCCTAGAATATGTGTTCTTTTGAGTTCAGTTCCTCCTGGAGATGAGGAATAAGAAGACAGGAGAGTACCAAGGTTGGGGGCAGAGATGTGCACAGATGCTCTTAAATGAAGCAAACTGCTGTCATTCTGTTATATGCCTGATTTGGCTCAAATTTTATTCACTTATTCATGTTCCATACTAAAACCACTCAATCAAAATTGGAATAACAGCTTTAGTTTATCCAAAAATGACATGATGATTCTGATCTATTGACCAACATCCAGTCTTACTGTCAGCCACAATGTTAAGCTGTCAAAAAGCACAAAATATTTACCACTGCTTTGCTGCATGGAAATGGTATGTGGCAGTTTTTATTAGCAAAATTACTACTAAATTAATTTCTAAAATTTTTCTTATCCAAGATTATGTAGTATTTTTCTTAGTCACAGCAGCTATAAACTCCTTGAAAATTAATATTTATGTCAAGAAATAAAAATCACAATGAATATTCTATCAAAAATGAATTATGACTTATTCGTACATTTTAGGATCAAGTATTATTGCTGTATGTTTGCAGCATTATTTTTTCTGGCATTACATCTGGAGTACACATAGCCTTGTTATTCATCACTTGTCAACTACATAGTAAAACAACACCCATCACTATTCTTTTTTCATATCAATGTGAGTCATGAAACTTCTACTTTTCCTCCAACACTTAAGTAAGACTAAGTCCTTTCATTTAACTGAGCAGAGTGTTCAAATCTAAAGCAGTTTTCAGAGGAAGAAACCAGATACAGACTCACAAAATTACCTTCATTAAACCTAAGAAAAGATATAAATATCCAAATTTAGAAGTTTCCAACTATTTAGTGTTTTTAAGATCAAAAGGCATTATTTTTAAAAGAAAACATAGAACCACATTTCCAGTTGTTGTTTCCAGATTAATAATAAGATGCGTGTTCAAGCTTTCTTTCTTTACCCCTGTAACTGCTGTAATTAATATAAGTCCATAATGACCTAATGCATACAATTATTTTCCCGAGACACAAAAAATAGCTTACTGGCAACAGACACTTGTCAACACATTTAAAATTAATTTAGTTCCTCTTACTCTTAGGGGGAAGAAAAACCAAAAGATTAAGATCAATATAAAGAACTTTTTTTATAGTAGGTTTAAAAAAAGTACAATGCTTTTTTCAATTAATATATTTGTCATCATTAAAATGACTTTTAAAAGTCCAAAGGACTACCTTTTTAATGGATAATTATAAGGTTATCAAAATAAATCTAGTTTATAGAGTAATTGATGAAAAGCCAAAGTTTACTAACAAAATTCAAGCTTTTTAAAGGGTTAAAAAGTATAACCCTAATCATTATATGACTTCTATTAATCAATACTGTCTCTGCTTCCAGAGAGTAACAGACTAGATTTACTGTCCCACTTAAGACAACTAAAATGTCTATGACAAAACAGTTTTCATGACTTTGGACATAAAGGAAAAAGAAATGAGCCATGAGAGAGGGTTTTCCCAGCTCACTGCCTTGCGTTTCCCTGATGCAGCCATGGGGAGTCAGGAAGATGGAGGCCCAGGTACCACAGGTTGCAAAGCTGAACACCAGAGAAAAGAGAGGGGCACAGATGGCACAGAGTTGGCCCTTGTTTTTCAGTCCTTTCTGCCTCTGCCTTTTAATTGCAGAGTTCAATCTACTTTCATGTAAAGCAATTGCTGGTAAAGCAATTTCATTTCTGCCATTTATTTTTTTCTATGTCATATTTTTTGGTTCCTCAATTCCTCTACTACTGTCTAGTGTTTATTTGTTCTAGGGTACTATTTTGATTATCCAATTTGCTTTTCTGTATATTTTTTATTTATTAGTGGTTACTTTGCCTTTTAATTGCAGAGTTCAATCTACTTTCATGTAAAGCATCTGCTGGTAAAGCAATTTCATTTCTGCCATTTATTTTTTTCTATGTCATATTTTTTGGTTCCTCAATTCCTCTACTACTGTCTAGTGTTTATTTGTTCTAGGGTACTATTTTGATTATCCAATTTGCTTTTCTGTATATTTTTTATTTATTAGTGGTTACCCTATGGATTAAAATTTGCATCTTAGAACTGTAACAAACTACTTTGAATACCAATTTACCTTCAATAATGCACAAAATCTCTGCTATTATACAACTCTGTTCCTCCTTCCTGTTGTAACGGTCACTAATTATATCTTTGTACACCGTGTCCATTACATGGATTTATTTAACTTATATGCGGAGTACATCATGAGAAATACTGGGCTGGAGGAAGCACAAGCTGAAATCAAGATTGCAGGGACAAATATCAATAACCTCAAATATGCAGATGACACCATCCTTATGGCAGAAAGTGAAGAACTAAAGAGCCTCTTGATGAAAGTGAAAGAGGAGAGTGAAAAAGTTGGCTTAAAGCTCAACATTCAGAAAATGAAGATCATGGCATCTGGTCCCATCACTTCATGGCAAATAGATGAGGAAACAGTGGCTGACTTTATTTTTCTGGGCTCCAAAATCACTGCAGATGGTGACTGCAGCCATGAAATTAAAAGATGCTTACTCCTTGGAAGGAAAATTATGATCAACCTAGACAGCATATTAAAAAGCAGAGACATTACTTTGTCAACAAAGGTCCATCTAGTCAAGGCTATGGTTTTTCCGGTAGTCATGTATGGATGCACAAGTTGGACTATAAAGAAAGCTGAGCACCAAAGAACTGATGCTTTTGAACTGTGGTGTTGAAGACCTGAGAGTCCCTTGGACTGCAAGGAGATCCAACCAGTCCATTCTAAAGGAGATTGGTCCTGGGTGTTCACTGGAAGGACTTTGGCCACCTGATGCAGAGAGCTGACTCCTTTGAAAAGACCCTGATGCTTGGAAAGATCGAAGGCACGAGGAGAAGGGGACAACAGAGGATGAGATGGTTGGATGGCATCACTGATACAATGGACATCGGTTTGGGTAGACTCCAGCAGCTGGTGATGGACAGGAAGGCCTGGCGTGCTGTGGTTCGTGGGGTTGCAAAGAGTCGTACACAACTGAGTGACTGAACTGAACTGAACTGACACTGTGTGTCCATTACATAGATTTATAATCAATTTTATGCATTTGTTGCTTAAATCATACATAAAAGAAAAACTACCAATAAATACAGTAATAACAGTTAACCTCATTCTTGTACTTTGTCATATGGCTTGGAGTTACATCTAATGCTCTTCATGGAAGTCTGAAAGTTCCCATTAGCATTTCTTGTCAGGCAGGTCTCTAGCTGCCTCAGCTTTTGTTCATCTAGGAAAATCCTATTGCTCCTTCATCTCTGAAGGACAGTTTTGCCAGATACAGTATTATTTATTAATTTTGGCTGCACTGGGTCTTTGTTGCTGTGCATGGGCTTTCTCTAGTTGCGGGGAGAGGGCACTACTCTCTAGCTTTGGTACACGGGCTTCTCATCGCGGTGACCTTTGCTGTAGAGTACAGGCCTCTAGGCACATGGGCTTCAGCAGTTACAGCACACGCACTCAGTAGTTACAGCGCGGCCTCAGTAGTTGCGGCCTAAACAGCTTAGTTGCTCCACAGCAATGTGGGATCCTCCTGGACCAAGGATGGAACCCACATCCCCTGCATAAGTAGGCAGATTCTTATCCACTGGGTCACCAGGAAAGTCCCCGCTACAGCATTCTTGTTTGACAAGACTTTTCCTTCCAGCACTTTCAATGTATTATCCACTCTCTGGCATCCATGATTTTTGATAAGAAATTGGCTCTTAATTGTAGGTCTTGTACTTATTTCATATCAGAGAAAAGAACTGTATTGGAACCAATGTACTATAAGAAATGCGACCAAATCAAACATCCAGTGCTTTGAAGCACAGATAACAAATTCAATAATCATAACAAATGCCACTAAACTGATACACTAAAACTAGTATTTCAAAATTTTCCTAAATGTGTGATTGGGTATGCTTTTGATGGTCTTGGAAAACAAATACTCCACATTTCCCAGTGTAATGAACTTTTATTTTTAAAGCAAAACAGATTTCATTGCACAGAATTTAAAACAGACGGTAGCTTATGTAACTAAATCTAATGGCCTAAAATATTTTCTCCTAAATCATGCTGCACATATTTTATTAATCTATGAATAAAATTTATTCCAGGATGGTACTGCACATATTTAATCATACTCAAGGCTTTCTTCATGCAGAAGATCAAATATAGCTAATATTGCTTAGAAAATGGGAACTACAGAGGGCTTAAGAATTAAGAAATGTTTTAAACCACATTTCAATTCAAATACTACTTAATGCAATTTTTACTGAAGCATCAAGGAGAAGTTTGAAGAACTGGCTTTGTTCAGAGCAACCAAGATAAAAACATCAAATAATTTCAGTTTTTAAAATGGCATTATAAAATATTTAGAGACTTGAATTAAGGTTTTTGGCAATATAGCAGAGCTAGAATACATGTAGCAAATTGTCAACATAAGTTGAAAACTAACAAAATAAGGATGGCTATTTTTAATTGCTATATATCTATTACCTAAACAAATATAAGCTGATAATTTAGCTGAAATCTATGAAATAGTGAAATATTAGAAAAATAACTTATAGAAAAGAAACACAAGTATTTCACTGATGCAAAAATGCACTAAAATTTTGTGTTCATAAATAAAATATCTAATAACATATGCCTAAAATTGAAAATAGAACTCTTATAAATCATAATATTTCCAAGGAACATTTTGGCCTAAAATGCTTTCATTCTTGGTCTCAACCCAGATAAATATTTTGGAAAACTGGAAGAAAAATTGTATTTCATGGTTGTTTGAGGTATCTGAATATGGCTGGAAAAAGAAGATATTTTCCCCATTCTCATTTGGGCGCTTTGCCACTCATTCACACATGGCATAAATTTAAACTCTGAGTTGGCATGGACAACATCCTCTGTGAGGATATCACAATTCAGAAATAAAAGCTGGCAGTTTCTGACTTCTGAAGCAGAGCACAAACAACATCTATAATACCTGTTTCCTCAGTGGTGAACTAGGCTTTCAATCTGGCCAGGCATCTGCACAACTCAAGGCTTGTTGGCAAATGAGACATGTGAAAACCCCTTACAAGGAAGTAAACTGTATGAACAGTATACATCATCCCTATAAAGCTAAAAATGTTTGTACATACATATAGGACCAGAAGCTGGAGTCAAAAAGAACTCAGTGGCTTCCAGTAACGGCAGCCTGAGTGGTACACTCCAGTTCTCACTGAAAATGGCTCTGCAGCTGGGCAAGACAAATGGCAGCAGCTTGAAAGCATCCAAATGCTAAGAAGGCAGTGAAAGCCTAGGGACTGTGGCCATGCAAATCTGCAGAGGTGAGCCTACCACTTGGGACTGCTTTCCCCACGGAGACATCTGCCGACAAGGTGATCAGAGCTGAGCAGGACTTTCAGAAGGATGGCAGGGAAAGGGGACAAGAACTGGAGCTCAGGGCCGCCCAAGAAGAAGGGCCCTGCTGAGCGTTCCTGGTTTCGGGTGATGCTAGAATACGGAACTGAACCCAACTTCAAATCTCAAGCCAGGATCCTAAGTGCCCTCACCCATCTTCCAGAAACAACAATAAACCCATTCTGAAGGAAGATCAACAGTGCCCTCCCTCATCTGTTTTCTACACACAAAACACCACCAGTCAGGCAGCCTAGGAGGGAAGTCAGCACCACGAGTCACAGAGCAGACCAGAGAACTGAGTTACCAGGCAGACTTCATAGGAAAATCGAAGAGGAGACTAACAATTCTGACAGAAAATCAGAAAAAATAATTTGAAATACCACACAGAAATTCCAGAACTGGGGGAAAAAGAACTCAATTGGAATTAAGAATTGAATGAATGGGTTTAAAAAATTAGACACAGCTAAAGAAAAAAGTTGATGAGCCGTAATAATATGTTAGAAACACCCAGAATGAAGACATGATAGAAAAAAGACTGAAAGTTTCCTGAAACTGATAAAAGATATTTTTACATCATTAAGTAATGCTGAACAACTACACAGCTCAGAATCATATGCGCCAACAAAATCAGCATTGTTCATGTTTGAGAAAACTCCCTATGACAGACAATCCCGTATCTCCAATAAATCACAAGAGAAAAAGAGAGATGAAGCAGAAACCTAAGAATTAAAGACTTTGGAAACAAGTCAACCAATCACTGCATGGGGACTGTAACTGGATCCTGATTAAAATATTCTTGGGAAAAATGACAGCTGTGATATCCATAAGACAATTGGAAACAAACTCTAAGTGGGTATGAAGATATAAGAGATTTATTGCTTTTGTTTGTTCTGCTTAGGTTTGATAATAACTTGATTATGTTATAAAAAAAGTTACCTTTTGGTGGTAACTGACATATTTATAGATAAAATGATAGAATGACTGAAATATGCTTAAAATAATACCGATTGGGTAAATAAATGGGGTTACACATTAAAGCAAATTTGCCATGAGTTAATTACTGAAACAGGTGATGGATTTATGCAAAAAAGGTCCGTCTAGTCAAGGCTATGGTTTTTCCAGCAGTCATGGATGGATGTGAGAGTTGGACTATAAAGAAAGCTGAGCACAGAAGAATTGATGCTTTTGAACTGTGGTGTTGGAGAAGACTCTTGAGAGTCCCTTGGACTGTAAGGAGATCCAACCAATCCATTCTAAAGGAGATCAGTCCTGGGTGTTCATTGGAGGGACTGATGTTGAAGCTGAAATTCCAATACTTTGGCCACCTGATGCGGACAGCTGACTCATTTGAAAAGACCCTGATGCTGGGAAAGATTGAGGGCAGGAGGAGAAGGGGACGGCAGAGAACAAGATGGTTGGATGGCATCACTGATACAATGGACATGGGTTTGGGTGGACTCCGGGAATTGGTGATGGACAGGGAGGCCTGGCATGCTGCGGTTCATGGGGTCGCAAAGTCAGACACGACGGAGTGACTGAACTGAACTGATTATACCTTTCAGTTTACTTCTGTGTTCAAAATTCTCCACAATAATACAGTTTTACATAATTATCAGTAAGCGTGATCATCTTTATTACTTCTCCATTTTAATTGCTTCTGTATCTTTTTCTTTGCCTATTACTTATACATTTGTGGAGCTCATTATTAGAAAAAAATTTTTTTTTACTTTTCTACAGTATCAGAATTTTGTTTACAGCTGTCATGTGGCATGGCTTCTCATTTTAAAGCAGTCAAATTTATCAATATATTCTTTTATAAATTCATGTCATATTTGAAAAGGCACCCTTTTCTACTTGAAGTTCATAGTATTCATCCAGGATCTGTTTAGTACTTTATGGTTTCACTTCTCCCCTTTCACATTTAAATTCCGACCCACTTGGAATTTATTTGGGTATAAGAGTGAGACTGGGACCAAACTGTTTTTTTTCCCTCCCAATAGCTACCAGTTGTCCCTGGTAGCTCAGGTGGTAAAGAATCTGCCTGCAACATAGGAGATGCGGCTTTGATCCCTGGGTGAGGAAGATCCTTTGGAGAAGGGAATGGCTACCCACTCCGGTATATTCTTGCCTGGAGAATTCCATGGACAGAGGAGCCTGGTGGGCTGCAAGTCCATGGGGTTGCAAACAGTCAGATACAACTAAAGTGACTAAGCACACACCAGTTGTCCCAACAGGATTTACCAAATACTCCATCTTTTTATCGACATGAAATGTTGCCCTTTATCATACCACTATAAATCCCCACATATATCTTGAATATATTTCTGGACTGTTCTATTGGTTTGTCTATCTCAAACCAGAAATATTCTGTTTGAATTATCTTATTTCATATTTTCATGTCATTTGTCAAAATAAAAAAAACTTTCTCTTAGTGAGTTTTGTATATCCTTACTCATACACTTTCAATGACTTCCAAGTTTCTTTTAAAAATCCTTATGGAATTTTAATTGACTGCATCATTATTAACCGATATGCAGGCAAAACTGTTACCCTTATATTAAGCCTTTCTATCCAAGAACAAAAATAATTTTTCTAGGAATTCAAACCTTTCATCTCTTGGTATGTCTCAATTTTGAGTGTCTGGTACAGAGCAATCATGGGTAAATGTTTACTGAATGAATAATTCCATTATACCAGTATTCTGGGATTAAGTGTCACAAGTAGAGAAGTTTGAAAACTTTAAAATCAGTGGAGTTTATAACACCTATCCTACTCAAACTCTTCCAGAAAATTGCAGAGGAAGGTAAACTTCCAAACTCATTCTATGAGGCCACCATCACCCTAATACCATAACCTGACAAAGATGCCACAAAAAAATAAAACTACAGGCCAATATCACTGATGAACATAGATGCAAAAATCCTCAACAAAATTCTAGCAATCAGAATCCAACAACACATTAAAAAGATCACACACCATGACCAAGTGGGCTTTATCCCAGGGATGCAAGGATTCTTCAATATCCGCAAATCAATCAATGTAATTCATCACATTAACAAATTGAAAAATAAAAACCATATGATTATCTCAATAGATGCAGAGAAGCCTTTGACAAAATTCAACATCCATTTATGATAAAAACTCTCCAGAAAGCAGGAATAGAAGGAACATACCTCAACATAATAAAAGCTATATATGACAAACCCACAGCAAACATTATCCTCAATGGTGAAAAATTCAAAGCATTTCCCCTAAAGTCAGGAACAAGACAAGGGTGCCCACTTTCACCATTACTATTCAACATAGTTTTGGAAGTTTTAGCCACAGCAATCAGAGCAGAAAAAGAAATTAAAGGAATCCAAACTGGAAAAGAAGTAAAACTCTCACTGTTTGCAGATAACATGATCTTCTACATAGAAAACCCTAAAGACTTCTTCAGAAAATTACTAGAGCTAATCAATGAATATAGTAAAGTTGCAGGATATAAAATCAACACACAGAAATCCCTTGCATTCCTGTACACTAATAATGAAAAAGTAGAAAACGAAATTAAGGAAACAATTCCATTCACCATTGCAACGAAAAGAATAAAATACTTAGGAATATATCTACCTAAAGAAACTAAAGACTTATATATAGAAAACTATAAAACACTGATGAAAGAAATCAAAGAGGACACTAATAGATGGAGAAATATACCATGTTCATGGATTGGAAGAATCAATATAGTGAAAATGAATATATTACCCAAAGCAATCTACAGATTCAATGCAATCCCTATCAAGCTACCAGCGGTATTTTTCACAGAACTAGAACAAATAATTTCAAGATTTGTATGGAAATACAAAAAACCTCGAATAGCCAAAGCAAT
>SJYX01000368.1:474746-511044 GCA_006410675.1 Oreotragus oreotragus
GCTAGAGAGGGTGTGAAGAAAAGGGAACCCTCTTACACTGTTGGTGGGAATGCAAACTAGTACAGCCACTATGGAGAACAGTGTGGAGATTCCTTTAAAAACTGGAAATAGAACTGCCTTATAACCCATCAATCCCACTGCTGGGCATACACACCAAGAAAACCAGAATTGAAAGAGATACGTGTACTCAATGTTCATCGCAGCACTGTTTATAATAGCCAGGACATGGAAGCAACCTAGATGTTCATCAGCAGATGAATGGATAAGAAAGCCATGGTACATATACACAATGGAGTATTACTCAGTCATTAAAAAGAATACATTTCAATCAGTTCTAATGAGGTGGATAAAACTGGAGCCTATTATACAGAGTGAAGTAAGCCAGAAAGAAAAACACCAATACAGTATACTAATGCATATATATGGAATTTAGAAAGATGGTAACGATAACCCTGTATGTGAGACAGCAAAAGAGACAAAGATGTATAGAACAGTCTTTTGGACTCTGTGGGAGAGGGGGAGGGTGGGATGATTTGGGAGAATGGCACTGAAACATGTATAATATCATATAAGAAATGAATCGCCAGTCCAGGTTCAATGCAGAATACAGGATGCTTGGGGCTGGTGCACTAGGATGACCCAGAGGGATGGGATGGGGAAGGAGGTGGGAGGGGGCTTCAGGATTGGGAACACGTGTACACTCATGGCAGATTCATGTTGATGTACGGCAAAACCAATACAATATTATAAAGTAATTAGCCTCCAATTAAATAAATTTAAATTAAAAAAAAACCAGTGGAGTTTATAAAGAGAATATATTCTGAGGTTACAGAAGACAGTGCTTTTTACTAATTAGAATTTTCAACCAATATCTATTTTGTATACCTCATAGTTAGAATGACCTTAAAGCTCTGTAAAATTCCAAGGTAACTTTAGAATTATAATAAACAAACACATATAACTTAATTTACTGTAAAATGTACTTTCTTGCCTCCTATTCCTTTGAAAACTGACGGCTGTTGACATGGGTACACAAAAGAAGGAAAACATTGGGTTGGGAAACTAGCTAGTAATTAAATTAGAAGAGAGGTAATGACATAAACTAAGCTGATCATAACAGAAATAAAGTTAATAAAACAAAGCGCGAAAAAAGAAAGGGTCCAAAGGATCTGAGTTTGAGTTATGGTGGCAGAGAATAATGGTACCAACAACAGAAATAAGAAAATAATGAAGCTAGCCAATTTTAAGGAAGAAGATAATTTTAATTTATAACAGATCAAATTGGAGGCAAAGCACAAAGTCCAGCAAAAATCATGATAAAGTTTTAGAGGTGGGACTAAAATAATGATTTGATAGTCCTATAGCCAGAAGTGAGCATCAAACTCTGGAAATCAGTGATATATGGAAAAAATATATTTATTTGAACCCATCTTATCATTTAATAACAGGTAAGTGAAGTGTCACTGCTGTTATTCTTAGTCATCACTTCTTTAGCAAAGAAACCAAAATCTAAAAATATTTTGATCAAATAAAAATAAAAAAATATGCAAGAAATGCTGTAAGTCTCTTTTTAAAAATGCAGTGATATAAAGCTGAAGGAGACCACTCAGTCCTGGTAACCAAGCTTTATAACCAGTGATACCAAGAAATGAAGCAGGGAAACTTCAAAGATGCTTACTGTAGGTTTAACCAGAGAACCTGGGAAAAGGGAACATTTTCACATAAATCATACACAAACAACCCTTCTAAAATCACCAAATTAACTGCTAAAAAAGAAAAGCAAGGGGAAACTTGTGCCAGTTTTATACTGATACGTGTATCTGTAGAACTGTAATACACATTTTGAAAGTCTCTCAGTAGTGTCTGACTCTTTGCGACCCCATGGACCATACAGTCCATGGAATTCTCCAGGCCAGAATTCTCCAGGAGATCTTCCCAACTCAAGGATTGAACCCAGGTCTCCTGCATTGTGGGTGGATGCCGGGAGCCAGCGTGAGGAACTCCACCTATGGCAAAGGTCATGAGGAAGGAGGCTTGGCATATGCAAAGGCGTGATCAAGCCTCAGGAAACCCCGTTCCCGAGCATCTACCCCCAAAACCAGAGTCTACCTACTTTACTGTTTCATGCTCTCACCTACACCTCTGACTTTATGGGGNGTACAAACAGCCTTCAACTTTAAAATGTTCATCCAATCATCTGAATCTATTTACTGAACTCCTCTAAGCCAGGAGTGGAAAATGCAGAGACAAAGCAGACAGCCTGACCTAGAAATGCTTGGTCAAGGCAGCCAGATCAAAGAACAACAATCTAACTGTTGTCACAGTACAGATGTGTTCTAGGTGCTTGGAAGGCAACAGGGCACCAACTCCGAGAAGGAAGGGAGGAGAGAGGAAGCCAGGAAAGACCTAAGAAGTCAGATTCTGGACTGGGTTTGCCTTTTCTCTTCCCTGGCTTGATCGGGACGAGCTTCTCCGGGTAAAAAGAGAAGACAGGAGAAGAAGCCACTGCAGGCGAAGGCACAAGCTGTGCAAAAGGGCAGAGGCTCTAGGATCAGTGGGGAGCGTGGAGAACCGGAGCTCCTCTGCTGCACAGAGAAGAGACGGTACAAGAAGAGGAGGAAGACAAAGATCATGAGCGACCCTAAACGCAAAGCTAGAAGGTCTGGACTTCAACTTCCAGATTTCAAACAGTGGTTGACAAAGTCCTGGAAGTGCTGACAAGTGCTCCACAAACTGACACTGCCTTCTACTAATACACTAGCAGGCAATCAAGCAAGCTTACTCTCTTACTTTCTTCTTTTTGAAACAATACAAATTGATAGGCTCTATCTGAATATCAAACGAGAGGCACAGTTCAGAAGAAAATGACTGTAACAAGACTCAAGCCCCTCAGCTGATGAACCACGGAGTTCCCACGATGGCGATGATTTCACAGTTTAACATTGTTTTTATTCTTAGCCATATTCTGTTGAAGATACATTGGTCTGGGACCCCTGGTTAAAATCAGAAAGTATAAAAAGCATGGATTCTAAAGAATATATCAATGAGTAGGAAAAAAAAATTTAGATACATTCTTCTCAAAATTATCTTTACCACATCCTTCATACACACATTTACCTATAAAAAAGTATTTCATAGCAAGTTCAAGATTTCACTAGAAGTTAAAAAAATCAATGATCAAAAAGTAGCAATAATTATATAAGTTCACTTTTACATTAATTAGCAATTCACACCTATAATTTGCTATGTGGAAAAAAGCAACTGAAATGGCTTGATTTCTCTGACCATGTTTAAGAATGAGCATGAAAAATGTTAAACAACCAATTTGGTATTTTTAAGTAGAAAATAAAAGAATTCCCATCAAAGGAATGCTTTGATGCCATAGAATGTGATTAAATTTGTATTTGGCTTACAACAGATTTGGAATAAAAACTCAAAATGTCATTTTAAACTTGTTCACAAATTATATTTTTTCTAAAACAATTAGTGGAAATTTAAAAAGATAATAGGAAAATTACTGAAAGGATTTCAAGAGAGTGGATACTACAATTAGATGTGAACTTCTGAAAATCACTGTTAGTTAAGAACAGACCAGTGGGAAGGGAGAAGCGGTGTAAGTAAGTGTCCCCAGGCAGAGATGCGAAGGGCCCGACAGCGGCAGGGGTGGGAGGGAACCACCAAGGTGTGATGGTGTGCCGCTAACACAAATCTGCTTCAAAGCAGCCTCCTTTTTTCAGTTTCTATTCTTTCTTCGCTTCTGAACTCCAAAATCCATGATACTTCCCCAAACAGTTTCTAGGAAAGTAGTCTTAAGCATCAGTGCACACAGCAGGACTGAATAGGAAGTGCTCTTTCCAGGCGGCTCACAGGTGAGATCTATCCAGGCTTTCTGTTTGTGTGCATCTCATCTCTTTACTAGATTTAAGCGTTGCCTGAGAACATCGTCTGTATAAACCACTGCACCAAAAACCACACCTGACATACAGTTTGTAGCCAACAGATCCAGAGTGAATGAATGACACCGAATGAGGAGATGAACACAGGCATGGACCTCAAAGGTGAGACAGGCCCACTGCTCTACCTCCCTCTAAACTTCCTACTTTCCATAACCTACCACACAGAGACTTTTAAAGCTTACTTTCAAGTGGTACCAACACTTACAGTGTTTGCAGGAAAAGAGATTACTTCTAATTTGAATAATAAGGAAAGTGGCACAGAAGTGAACTTAAAAGAATTTATAGAAAAGAAAAGGCATGTTCCAAGATGAAAAACAAATATCACCAAAAAAAAGGAGCTAAGAGGAAATGTTATGAACATGTCGTTGGCTGAAATATGGGAATACATGAAGAGAAAAAGTGGGAGAAGAGGCTGGAAAAATGGCTACAGGTGAAGATCCTATATAATACAAACCTAAGCCAACTGCCTGAGGTTTATTCTCTAGGGAATAAAATCCTTTTAAAATCCCTTTAAAGAGGGTCACTTTAGGAGTGAACTTTAAAAGAATTATCTGGCAGCAATATATGGGAGGGGAAGAAGATGGAGTGCATATACGTTTTCTGAGTAAATCCATGAATTATTTTCCTTTCATAATTTTAGACTGTAATACTTTAGTATCTCCCTCAGCAGCCTATCAAAATTTCAATTTATTTAAAACACAAATTAAATAGTATACTAATTCTAAAGCCATTTACCTAAGATTGCCTATAAACTTTCAACCAAAAAAAAATTTAGGACCTTGAAACACCATGAAATGGTTTTTCGCATTTCTAAGAGAAATCTGGAAATAGCTTCAAACTTGGAAAGCCATTTGTAAGCTGGGCTCCAATCAGAAGCTGCATCTGGGATATATTTTTCTTCAAGGTCATTCCAAACTTGGTCAAGCCAGGAGAGGCTCCAACTGGCTAAGGAAATGGTAAACAATGTTGCCAACTGACACAGTAAGACAGAGCTCTTGAAAAATTTTAAAAGGCCTCCACTTCACAAATCATCAGCTCTCATGACCCCTGGTGGACATTAAGAAAATTAACAGCTTTTAGATTTTATTAATAGAGTCACAACACTTTGAAAATACATGACCCTTAAATAAACTGAGTGCCCAAGAACTGATGTTTTCAAACCGTGGTGTTAGAGAAGACTCTTGAGCGTCCCTTGGACAGCAAGGAGATTAATCCTAATGGAAGTCAACCCTGAATGTTCATTGGAAGGACTGATGCTGAAGCTCCAATACTTTGGCCACTTGATGCAAAGAGCTGACTCACTGGAAAAGACAATGATGCTGGGAAAGACTGACAGCAGGAGAAGTGGGGACAGGATGAGATGGTTGGATGGCACCATCAACTCAATGGACATGAGTATGAGCAAACTCCAGTACACAATGAAGGACGGGGAGGCCTGGCATGCTGCAGTCCATGGGGTTGCAAAGACTTACCTGACTGAGCAACTGAACAATAAACAAGCAAACACACATGGCTTTGATAACACACGGTAATGCTATCCAATCAAACAGAGAGAAAACAGATGCTTTGAGTCTCACCTGCAAGGGTTTTTAGGTAGTCTAGTGTTGGAAGAATAGGAGGTGACCTCCTCTGGAGAAAAAAGATGACCATCATGGTGAGGGAGAAATTTGTAATCCAAGCACCAGGAATACTACTCGTTAACGAATGTGCTCGAGCCCAGCATCGGACACTGAACACCAAGGCTCTAACCCGCGAGTCCAGGGCACCATACATGTAAAGCAGTTCAGAACTTTTCAAGGCAATCCTTCAAAAGAAAAAAATAACAGAAATTTTCAACCCCCCAAATTATGATCCCAGAGTAGAACAAAACACAAACCTGGGCACATATCTAACTATCTTACCCTATCTAAACATATTCAGAACAACAAGAGCAGATCATCAAATGCATTATGTATTTGCAATATAACATTTAATATGAATGGTAACCTTTCATTACCATTAAAACACTCTTCTAAATGCTGACAATCACAATGCAGTTATCAAACTTAAAAAATTTATATCAAAGTTCCTAAACATGATATAATAAGTAAAATAATACCTCTTTATTAACTATCAATAAAGACACAGGCAGGTCTGTAATTATAGGAGCTTCATACTTTAGTTGCACATATAGATTAACTAGTCCTTTTCTGTTTCGAGTCATCATTAATTCCTGTGTTTATTTGATGCACCCACAGCTTTTCTAGTGTTTTAAGGGGCATTAAAGACACATGCAGAGAAGATACAGACAGAATGAACAGAGTCAGAATCAGAATCTATTTGGGCTATAGGCATCCCAATCCAATGGTTCTGCAGAGTAATTAAAACTGTGCTGCACAATTATTTCTCATCTTCATATCAGACGGAGCTGGGAGGGAAATGAAGTCATATGTAGGATTTGCACTCACCACAGGAAGAAAAATATGACAAAGATTTCCTGATAAATGAATTTCAAAAACAATTTGATCTTGTTATGGACTGATTATAGGTGACCTAAGGTGATGGCACCCCACTCCAGTACTCTTGCCTGGAAAATCCCATGGGCAGAGGAGCCTGGTAGGCTGCAGTCTATGGGGTCTCGAAGAGTCGGACACGACTGAGCGACTTCACTTTCACTTTTCACTTTCACCCATTGGAGAAGGAAATGGCAATCCACTCCAGTGTTCTTGCCTGGAGAATCCCAGGGACAGAGAAGCCTGGTGGGCTGCCGTCTATGAGGTCACACAGAGTCGGACACGACTGAAGTGACTTAGCAGCAGCAGCAGCAACCTTATACTTTATCACCCAAATCAGGACACTTCAGAATGGGAAAGGGAGATTATCTAGTCCTTCATCAGACAAGGGAAATATTATACTTATTTTATCAAGAAAGTACAAGTCTTTTAAAATTCAGCCAAAATTACTTAAGTGTACTATTTATAAAAACCACAACTCAGGAAGATTAAATATGTATTAAGAAATCAGTCTTCAGAGCCTATTTTCTAAGTCTTCTAGTCATATGTTATAATGCAAAGAGTTATACGAAGTATTTTTTAATTAAGTTCCTAATGATCAAGACATGTCTTGTAATTTCTCAAAGACCCAAAGAGGGCACATGTTATTTCACAGTATCAACTCCAAACTGCCTACTAAGTACCATCATGGGTGACACTTCCTGAGTTGAAGGCAAGGAGAGGAAATGGCAAATTAGAAATCCATGGTGATTAAACGTTTTAGCTATGTACATGAAGCTAAATTAAGCTGAAAAATAAGCAGCACACACTACAGGGTATCTGACATAAAGAAACACGCAAGTATAAACAGTCTGATGCATATTAAATTTTTAAAAGCTATAGCAACAAGACAATGAAAATAACATTATTACAAAGATAAAAGTCATTTTATTCGACTTACATACTATAACGAAAATATAGTAATGAGAGAAAGTATAGTATGTATTTTTATTTATTTTTATCCATGAGCCACTTGAGAGAAATTCAGAAGTATTTAGCACTGACTTGTTAGTGAACACTGCTCTAGATTGGATTTTCTGAATTTATTTTTAGTTACGATTATTTAACTGTACAGGGAAACGAAATGCATGCAGTGAGCATACTAGAGTGTAAAGAAACGAACGCCTCAGCTGAAGAGTTTTCCCTACTGAGAACCAAGGAAAAGTTATCAGAACATAAAAGAACTTGCCATTCTCATCACCCCCACTTCTTTTTAAGCAAACAGGTTGACAGTAAAATGAAAACATGCTAAAGAGAACTATGCAGTCTTATTAAGCTGCTCAGTCCACCATTTGCTTGACACAAAGTTGACTATATATGGAGGCAATTCCGAGGACAAGCTCACTGCCACTTTACTTTCTAAGTAAACTAGAAGGCTAGATACTCAGGAATTCTTGAGTTATTATCAGGCTACATAAATAGGAACAATGAAACACAGTCCTCAGAAGATGTTTGTTAGGTATGTTAACATTTTAACACAATATCTTAACATTTTATTAAGAACACCAAAAAAAAAAAAATCTGCCACTTTACTTTCTAAGTAAACTAGAAGGCTAGATACTCAGGAATTCTTGAGTTATTATCAGGCTACATAAATAGGAACAATGAAACACAGTCCTCAGAAGATGTTTGTTAGGTATGTTAACATTTTAACACAATATCTTAACATTTTATTAAGAACACCAAAAAAAAAAAAAACCCAATAGATATTATATAGTATAAGAGAAAGTACTTCCTACTTTTCAAGTTTTCACGTTTTAAAAAAATTACTAGTAAAGCATATCCGAGAGTCAAAAATAACTGTTTCTGCACAAGAAAAACTATGCTAATCCTTTGTAACATTCATTTAAGATGGTAAGTAAGAGACCATACCTATTGTTAGCAGTCAGATCACACTGAAATCCGGAGGCCTGGTGTGAGAACCTGACAAGCGGGCAGCGGGCGTTCAGGATCCTCTGGACTCCCACGCAGCCTGGGCCAAACTGGTCTAGGCACTCTCCTATCACAGACAGTATCTTCTGAGTTGCAACTCTCTCTGAAGGAACGTTTTTCACTTGAAATTCCATCAGAAAATTTCCTGAGGTCTGAATAATAAAAACATTAGCAAATAGCTTTTTATAAAAAGGAACTTCTGAAACTTTTCTAAAAGGATGCTCCAAGTCATTTCTGGTCAAAACACACATACACAAAACAAAAAATTAATAACCATACAGACACAAAAAATTCTCCATGCAATCACAGCCACAAGCAGACCCCAAATCCTCAACTTCAAAATGAAAAGACAATTGACAGACTAGGAGAAAATATCTGCAAACAGTTTGACCGGACAAGGGCCAATATATACAAATGGCTCATACAACTCAATGACAGAAACAAAAACCAAAGGAAAAAAAAAGACCCAATCAAAAAATGTGTATAAGACCTAAATAGACATTTCTCCAAAGAAGACACAGATGGCCAATAGTCATATGAAAAGATGCTCAACATCGCTAATTACTAGAGAAACGTAAATCAAAGCTAAAATTAGGTGCGAGGGAGGTTCAAGAGGGAGGGGACATATATGTATCTATGGCTGATTCACGTTGATGTATGGCAGAAACCAACATAATATTGTAAAGCAATTGTCCTTCAATTAAAAATAAATTAAAAAACAATTAAATATCACCTCACACCAGTCAGAACAGCCATCATTAAAAAGTCTATAAATAATAAATGCTAGAGAGGGTGAAGAGAAAAGGGAACCCTGCTACATTCTTCTTGGAAATGCAAATTGGTGAAGCCACTATGGAAAACAGTATAGAGGTTCCTTTAAAAAACAAAAATAGAGCTACCATATGATCCAAAACTTCATCTCTTGAGCATCTACCTGGAGAAAAATCTGAAAAGATACATGCACCCCCATGGCAGCACTATTTACAACAGACGAGACATAGCAGCAACCTAAATGTCCACTGACAGATGGATAGATAAAGACGATGTGATATACACTTACACACACTGGAATACTACTCAGCCTTAAAAAAGAATGAAATAATGCTATTTACACAACATAAATGGATTGAAGATTGCCATGAAGTCAGAAGGAGAAAGACAAATATATGACACCACTTATATGTGGAATTTAAAATATGATACAAATAAACTTATTTATAAAACAAAAACAGACTCACAGACATAGAAAACAAACTTATGGTTACCAAAGGGTATGGGGATAGGGAAGGGATAAATTAGGAGTTTAGAATTAGCAGATACAACCTGCTATATATAAAATGAACAACAAGGTCCTACTGTATAGCACAGATAACTATATTAAATATCCTGTGATAAACCATAATGGAAAAGAATATGCAAAAGAATAGACACAATATATGTATGATGGAATCACTCTGCTGTACACCAGAAATGAACATGACACTGTAAATCAACTTATACTTCAATAAAAACATTAAAAAAAAACTTCAGTTGTCTTTTGATTCTCTAGAGTATAAAATACTAACTTGAAAGATTATTGGCTTTTTATAATTGACTTATGTAATACTACACGTAAGACCACAGACTCTGTGAACATATACATGCCCTTTCCAAGTCAGCCTTTCCATTTTCATAAGATCTGCAAACCCACAGTAGTCACAACAGGAAATACATGCATGAGAACAGCAGATCAACAGAAGGAAACAGACAATAGAACTAGACGTAACCACAGGCATTTAATAGTTAATAAAATGAACTCTGCAAATTACTGCAGAAATGCTATTGAAAGAATGAGTCAAGTGGCCATCAAAAAAACAAACTAGACTATTTCAAAACCAACTTAAATTCACCATGGAGCAAAGACTTCAATAAAAAAGGTTTTAATCAATAAAATACCAGAATACAATGGGAGAATGTTTATACAATCATAGAGTAAAGGATTCTCTAAGCATGACACAGAATTCCAGAACACACAAAAGAACATGAATGAATAAAAATGAAAACCATCTTAAGGCCAAGCATATTTATTACTAGATAGAAGACAAATGAAGACAATAATACATGTCAAATAAAGGGATAATGTCCCTAATTTATGAAGGGTTTGCAAAGAGCCCAATTCTACAAATGGTCTAAAACATTTGAATAAGAAATTAACAGAAGAAATAAAAGTGAGCAAGAAACATAGTAAAAGATGTTCTTATTTTCCAGAAACTAAGAGGAAATTAGAATAGCAATGAGGTTTTTTTGATTATCAGTCTGGCAAAAACAAAAACGCTGACAGGACCAGCTTTGAAGGGTGAGGAGAAACACATCCATCCTGACAAGTGGAGTGTAAACTGAGACATACTTTTGGGGCAACTTCAATATTGAAATAGCAAAACTTTGAATATGTAAGATTTTGATCAGTTACTAAAATCCTAGGAAATCACCCCAAAGGAATGCTAATACAAATGAGCAGATTTACAAGCCGTTCACTCACTGCAGCACTATTTGTGTGGTAGATACCTTCTAAAAGCTCTATCTAGCTTAAAGCCCTCTACCCTCAACCCGCCCCTCTTCAAGAACTCACTCCTCCTTGAAAGGATCAAGGCCCTGACAATGCATGTGGACCAGACAGGGCTGCTGACGTAAGCACCATGGAGGCTCCCCCTCACGGCCCAGTGTTTCCACCAGGAACTGCAACTGAGGGTCAGAGGCTACCAGGTGGCTGAAATAGAACTCAGAAACTTTGGGGCAGGCACATGCTACACAACCTGGATGAAAATGTAAAGAAAATCGAAGTGGGGTGGGGAAAGGAGAGTGAAGGGGAGGAAGATATTAAACAAAGCAAAACCTGGAGAGAAACAGACCCCTTGGGGATTGTTGATCATTTATACGTGGGTTCTAGTCTTTTCCTAGGACTCACCCACACTTCTGACTCCTGACTCCTGAGTTCTAGGATTCTTCCTCTACTACTTCTGTTTGTTTAAGCTGCTCTGGGTTGGTTTCTGTTATGCACAACCGAAGAATATTACCTACTATAGTTGGCAATAAAGCAGGAAGAAAGATACTGCTCCCTAACTAACGAAAAAGGACTGGTTATGAAATAAATTATGGTACCTTTATTCAATAGAATATTCTGCAGCCATTTTTTAAAAGGATACAGTAGATTGAAGCTAAGACATATATATAGATTTAGTTATACTCTTTTTCTAACTGTCCTCAACTCAGGCTGAAGAATAAAACAAGTCCCGAGAATTATAAACCACGGTGGGGTACCGAGACAGACAGAGCGCCAAGAGGAAGGAGAGGTTCATAACAGCATACGGCAATCAAAGAAGCTGCTTTATGGAGGATGAATTTAAAAGTAATCCTGCTTTTTGTTGTTGTTGTTGTTATTTTTATTCATTTAAAAATTAAAATAAAAACATGCTCCTGTTCTTCATTATANGGGGTACCGAGACAGACAGAGCGCCAAGAGGAAGGAGAGGTTCATAACAGCATACGGCAATCAAAGAAGCTGCTTTATGGAGGATGAATTTAAAAGTAATCCTGCTTTTTGTTGTTGTTGTTGTTATTTTTATTCATTTAAAAATTAAAATAAAAACATGCTCCTGTTCTTCATTATATTTCCAAGAAGTTTCTATTAGCAAAGCTATTATAATCTTAAATAAGCACATATTTCAGAATATAAATATATAACAACACTGCTTAAGTTAAACCTACATACAAAATTATGTCAAACTGTTTAGTGAGATTGGAGCACTGTCTTTTAAAATACTTTTTTCTAAATAGCTCTCCAGTTCAGAAATCTAATATCCAACTAAGTTTCCAACTCCTTCCTCTGCTTCCAACAGAAAAAAAACTGTTTCTTACTGTCTACCAATCCTCTCAAACATTCTGTGAATTGGTTCTACAGCACCAATCCAGTTTTACAGCTAGGAAAATCAATGCATAGAGAAGGTAAATAACTTACCCATTGTCACAAAGCTGTAAGAAGAAGAATGATTAATCTGCAGTGTGGCTCCTGAGCCCAAGCTTTCACCATCACAACATATTGTTAGCCATGTTAATTATTTAATATAAAAATAGCCTAATGTAACTTAAGCGTCCCTGCCAGCAATTTAATACAACTTCAAGTATTACAAGCATGTTAGTCTTAGTAAGACTGATCCGTTTCACTGTGATGTGTTTTATATTCCTTGGCCAGTTTTGACTCTGTAATTATACACCAAGCAGAGAGGCACTGTGTGGGATGAGAAAATGAACAGACATGGTCCCTGTTCTGCCCACGCTTATGATACAGTAAGAGACACAGATCAACCACTAACTAAATGTAGCCCAGGAGGAATCTGGAGACAGAAAGATGAGCAAGACACTGCAAAAAAGGAGTGATTAATTTTGACTGGAGCAGAGAAAAAAAATCAAGTATGGTTTTAAGAAGATGGAATCAGACTGGAGCAGAGAAAAAAAATCAAGTATGGTTTTAAGAAGATGGAATCAGAACTAGGACTTGCAAGCTGCTTAGGAATGGCAGTCAGGAATGGAAGGAAACAGCATTCCTCACTGAAGAGATATAACAATTGTTTAGTTGTTATCCACATCATAAAAGTGCCTTGCTGCTGTTAGGTAATTAAGTGATGTGACTGAAAAACTGGTGTGTGAAGATACAGAACGACAAATTACCACTAAAATGAATTACGAAACAGATCATTTCAATTCTATGTTAAAAAGAACAGTTCTAAGTTTGTGGATGATCCAATCTGTGTTTTAAGGTAACTTCAGCAGAACCTGAAGGCTAGAATACCAAGGCATGAGGCGAGGAATACGTGGAAAGCAAGATGTTGTTATAATCATTTAACTGAGAATTTATAAGGGACCCTGTGACTGCAGCTTTGAGGATATAAATGAGGAGGCAGGCCTAAAAGATTAGCTTAGATTTCTTTGCTTAGGTGATAGCAAATATCAGGAAAGCTAAAATGCCACTAATTAACATGTGACACATAAATAAAAACTTTCATAAAAACTTAAGAATACTACCAAGGAAATGAAGATAAACTTTTGTTTTCAAAATGTTAAGTTTGAAGTTTCAACTAGACAGTCACACAGAGAAGATTATTAGTTTGAAATACATAAGAAAGAAAAGTCATAGAAACCTAAGATTGTACAAAAATGCAGAAGTTTTTCCACATCAAAGTTGTAATTAAATTAAAGCCCCTCTTATATTGTTTGGGATGATACCAGACCCATTGATTAACTTTACTCTGTCAGACATGCATGTTAATAAAACATAAATAGGATATAAAATCTCTAAACTGTAAATGAAAAGAAAGTAAGGGATGAAAGGGCAGAATAAAGAAAGAATTCAACAGGAGGAAGAAAGGAAGGAAAAGCAAAGGAAAAGCATAGAAAATAGTAAATAAAAAATTAAACAGTAGAAATAAAATCAAATTTTACCAGTAATAATAAGTAAAAAGACTCAAAGATTGGAGTAAAAGCATAAAATTCAGTGATTTGCTATTTATACCCAAAATATAACAACATATGTTGCTGAGAGAAATATCAACAATCTCAGAAAGAGCCTCTTGATGAGAATGAAAGACTGAAAAAGCTGACTTAAAACTCAACATTTCAAAAACTAAGATCATGGCATCCTGTCCCATCACTTGATGGCAAACAGATGGGGGAAAAGTGGAAACAGTGACGGATTTTCTTTTCTTGGGCTCCAAAATCACTGCAGACTATGACTGCTGCTGCTGCTAAGTCACTTCAGTCATGTCTGACTCTGTGTGACCCCATAGATGGCAGTCCACAGGCTCCCCGATCCCTGGGATTCTCCAGGCAAGAACACTGGAGTGGGTTGCCATTTCCTTCTCCAATGCATGAAAGTGAAAAGTGAAAGTGAAGTCACTCAGTCATGTCCGACTCTTAGCGACCCCATGGACTGCAGCCTACCAGGCTTCTCCATCCATGAGATTTTCTAGGCAAGAGTACTGGAGTGGGGTGCCATTGCCTTCTCCAACTATGACTGCAGCCATGAAATTAAAACATGCTTGCTCCTTGGAAGGAAAGCTATGACAAACCTAGACAGCATATTAAAAGCTGAGACACCACTTTGCCGACAAAGGTCCATCTAGTCAAAGCTATGGTTTTTCCAGTAGTCATGTATGGATGTGAGAGTTGGACCATAAGAAGATAGCACCAAAGAACTGATGCTTCTGAACTGTGGTGTTGGAAAAGACTATTGAGAGTCCCTTGGACACCAAGATCATCAAATCAGTCAATCCTAAAGGAAATCAACTCTGAAAATTCATTAGAAGGACTGACACTGAAGTTGAAGCTCCAATACTTTGGCCATCTGATGCGAAGAGCTTCAGTTCAGTTCAGTTCAGTCACTCAGTTGTGTCTGACTCTTTGCGACCCCATGGACTGCAGCACGCCAGGTTTTCCTGTCCACCACCAGCTCCTGGAGCCTACTCAAACTCATGTTCATCGAGTCAGTGATGCCATCCAATCATCTCATCCTCTGTCATCCCCTTCTCCTCCCTCATTCAATCTTTCCCAGCATCAGGGTCTTTTCAGATGAGTCAGTTCTTCACATCAGGTTGCTGAAGTATTGGAGCTCCAGCTTCAGCATCATTCCTTCCAATGAATATTCAGGACTGATTTCCTTTAGGATGGACTGGCTGGATCTCCTTGCAGTCCAAGGGACTCTCAAGAGTCTTCTCCAACACCACAGTTCAAAAGCATCAATTCTTCGGCACTCAGCTTTCTTTACAGTCCAACTCTCACATCCATACATGACTACTGGAAAAACCATAGCTTNATCTAGTCAAAGCTATGGTTTTTCCAGTAGTCATGTATGGATGTGAGAGTTGGACCATAAGAAGATAGCACCAAAGAACTGATGCTTCTGAACTGTGGTGTTGGAAAAGACTATTGAGAGTCCCTTGGACACCAAGATCATCAAATCAGTCAATCCTAAAGGAAATCAACTCTGAAAATTCATTAGAAGGACTGACACTGAAGTTGAAGCTCCAATACTTTGGCCATCTGATGCGAAGAGCTTCAGTTCAGTTCAGTTCAGTCACTCAGTTGTGTCTGACTCTTTGCGACCCCATGGACTGCAGCACGCCAGGTTTTCCTGTCCACCACCAGCTCCTGGAGCCTACTCAAACTCATGTTCATCGAGTCAGTGATGCCATCCAATCATCTCATCCTCTGTCATCCCCTTCTCCTCCCTCATTCAATCTTTCCCAGCATCAGGGTCTTTTCAGATGAGTCAGTTCTTCACATCAGGTTGCTGAAGTATTGGAGCTTCAGCTTCAGCATCATTCCTTCCAATGAATATTCAGGACTGATTTCCTTTAGGATGGACTGGCTGGATCTCCTTGCAGTCCAAGGGACTCTCAAGAGTCTTCTCCAACACCACAGTTCAAAAGCATCAATTCTTCGGCACTCAGCTTTCTTTACAGTCCAACTCTCACATCCATACATGACTACTGGAAAAACCATAGCTTCTCACTGGGAAAGACCCTGATGCTGGGAAAGATTGAGAGCAGGAGGAGAAGGGGCAACAGAAGTTGGACGGTTGGATGGCATCACTGACTCAATGGACATGAGTGTGAGCAAGCTCCAGGAGAGAGTGAAGGACAGGGAAGCCTGGGATACTGCAGTCCATGGGGTCTCGAAGAGTCAGACATGACTTAGCAACTGAACAAAAATGTGAAAGCTGAAAATAGAGATACAGAAGGTTTCTGAGACAGATAACAAGCGGCCATCTTAATAAACAAAAAAGAATTCAAAGAAAAGGCATTTACAGAGATGATGGACATAACAATGATAAATGAACAACCCGATAAAAAGGTATAATAATCATACACTTCTTTGA
This sequence comes from Oreotragus oreotragus, assembly GCA_006410675.1. NCBI lineage: Eukaryota > Metazoa > Chordata > Mammalia > Artiodactyla > Bovidae > Oreotragus > Oreotragus oreotragus. The sequence goes on from SJYX01000368.1 coordinate 491,075, forward strand.
ATACAATAAAAATCAGAAGAATTCTGAGAAATGAATGGAAGCAAATAACATGAGATGTAAAAAGTATTTCAGTAACTAGGTTATATAGATAAAATGATTAGTTAATATACACATAATCTGAAAAACACAGTAAGTAACCTTGGTCTACCCAAAAAATTTCTCAACCCCTAAAAGGAACAAACATTTTATTACATGTTTAAGACATTCACAAAAAATGACCACATATTAGACCAATGCAAAGAAGATTTTACAATTCCAAAGAAGCAGTATCAAATAGACTTTACTCTGTAACCACACTGCCTCTTAAGTTTAGAAATCAAGTTATAATTTTATTAAGTCCAAAGATTTCCTTTATTTCTTCTAATAATTTTAACTTTGTGATTTAAAGAAATGCAGTTACCTTTTGAGCAGTAAATTTTCCAATTTCATCTAGATCCAAAAACATGTCCAAATCACATCCTAGTTTCCCAAAACTATTCACTGAGGAGCCAAAGGGTCTGACTGCACAGTCTGGAAAGTACGCAGCCGCTACATCTTCGATGAGAGAGCAGGTGAGATATCGGAGCCTGGTGTTCTCCTCTGTGAGCTGGAATTCCCTCAAGAGAGTGTTCAGCTGATCATCTACCTAGCTGGCCAAAACAAAAGAACAAAATACAGAAAACGTTCAGGTCATGTTGCATAACGGTCATTTTATTTCAGATATTTGATGGCTTAGGAGACTGACTTTAAAATACACCATCTTTCTACATTGAGCCTTATTACAAATGCCCTTTAAAAAGTACTGAGGAATGAGGAACGAGGAAGGATACCAGCAAAATAAAAGATGGCTAGAATTAAAACTATGACTGTTCTTAGGCGCTGAGTATAAAGTATTGTTTCAGGAAAATGGAAACAGTAAAGTGCTGTAGTAGAGGAGGTAGAAATAACCACAAAACTGGACATTTAAAGGAAGTTGCAGGGGAGAGGAGAGCCAATGTTAAAGGCAAGAAACACTAGAAAGCAGTAAAGTTTCAGGAATGAAGGCCCACGATCCCCCAGTTCCTTAGAACAACAGCCCTGTATGTTCCCTAGGAGACTGGTGTTAAAATGATCATACCATGAAGGTGCATGCTGGAGCTTAAATATTCATATTTAAAATAAAAACCACAGCCTTAAAGGCCCATAAAGTAGAAGAAATATAAAAGGTTAAAAGTTTTAAAAATTAGAAAAATACCCCCAAATAGTATATTTTGATAAATAAAACCATACAGAGATTCTTGAAAAGAACTAGCTAAATCTTTGACAAGTCTGGAAGAAAAACCAAAACCAATATAAACATCATGGCATCTGGTCCCATAGCTTCATGGCAAATAAAAGGGGGAACAATGGAAACAGTGACAGACTTTATTTTCTTGGGCTCCAAAATCACTGCAGATGGTGACTGCAGCCATGAAATTAAAAGACATTTTCTTCTTGGAAAAAAGGCTATGACCAACCTAGACAGCATATTAAAAAGCAGAGACATTATTTGGCCAACAAAGGTCCATATAGTTACACCTACGGTTTTTCTAGTAGTCATGTACAGATATGAGAGTTGGACCATAAAGAAGGCTGAACGCCGAAGAATTGATGCTTTCGAACTGTGGTGTTAGAGAAGACTCTTTGAGAGTCCCTTGGACAGTAAGAAGATCTAACCAGTCAATCCTAAAGGAAATCAGTCCTGAATATTCACTGGAAGGACTGAGGCTGAAGCTGAAGTGCCAATACTTTAGCCACCTGATGAGAAGAGCCAACTCATTGGAAAAGACCCCGATGCTGGGAAAGACTGAAGCCAAGAGGAGAAGGGGGTGACAGGATGAGATGGTGGTATCACCAACTCCATGGACATGAGTTTGAGCAAACTCTGGGAGATGGTCAAGGACAGGGAAACCTGGCGTGCTACAGTCCATGGGGTCGCAAAGAGTCAGATACAACTGAGCGACTGACCAACAACTACAAACACTATGAGAGCAGGAAAAAAGAGATAAAACCAGAAATAAGATCTTTTAGTTTACAAAAAGAGTGTCATATACAATTATATGTCTGACAAGAGAGAGAAAACTAGAATAATCTAAAGGCCCCAAACTTTGGAAGAATGTGATTACTTCTTATGATCACAAATGGTCCATCTTTTACTTTTCACTCGATCAGTATGCTCTGTAATTTGAATATTTAATAATATTTGATAATAAAAACTTAAAATGTACAAAACAAGTCAAACACACATATATCAAGTTGGGGAAGTATACCTAAAAACTTACACTTTCTGCACAACAAAGTAACTGATAAAGCTTCTTGCTTGAAGGAGAAGACTGGTTACTACATTGAATACTTGACAGCTCAGAAGTCTGGTTTAATGAATTTCTCAATTTTAAACTGAAATAACGTGACTTGAATGGAATTGCAGCCTCAGGGTTCAGGCTTGGAGTCCGGGTTATATTCTGCAACGAAGTTACACTTTCCTTCTGACAAAATTCTACAACAGCGTAAAGACCCTAGATCAAAAACAAGAAAAGAACACATTCCTAAATACTATTAATATTTTTAAACTAATAGTGTTTTAGTTCATATTTCAAAGCAATTATCACAACATGAAAAACATTCATTATTAAAATATACAATGGTATGCACACAAGCAATGGTTTTAAACCATTATAAGCAGATCAATAAAAGGAACACTATAAAATGGTATGAGTTAAGTGAAGCTGAAAATAATGCTGACATAGAAAATTAAGAGGTAAAAAAAGACCTCGCACTGGCTCCAATGCCGAAGATAATGGAATGATTTAAAGTAGTCAAATTATGATTCAGTTACAATTCTGCTTATAATTCTGTAATACTCCTATAAGGACTTCTCATATTAAAAAAAAAACCTCATTAAAGAAACTTAGATTAAAAAAAGCTGTAGGATAACAGAAAATACAACTTTAACATGTTGCAAAGGCAAGACAGCAAAAAATAACTAAAAATATATATATATGACTGTTAAGTCAGACTGTTTCTCAAATACTTACAAAACTTTCATAGAAGAAGTGGGTGTTAATAGGTCCGTGCTGGGATAAGAACTTGAGAAACTTCTTCTCATTGATTTTGTTTGGGCAGTGGATCAACACAGTCCGCTGGGCCTGTTCTCGTCTCTCGTTTTGCACCTCAGAGAATCTCTTTTTCGGAGTCCTGTCTTCAGAGCCTATGAATGAGACAAAGACATTACCAACATATGTAAAATTTAAAGCATCTCTTGATAAGGTATATAAAGACTGTATACTTGACTACAGTCAGCTTTATCCTAACTTCACCTTATTTCTTCTCCTCCTTTATCAAGGTGAAATTGTGCTCCTCTCAATCTTTCTATTACCATTCCCTTGTGACTACGATTAAACTGTCCACTGTTTTGATTGACTATACTCAATGAATAGTGCTAAAAAGGGAGTGTTCCATAAAATTTTCAAAGCAAAACCAGAAAAGTAAAACCACTTTTATAAATACACACGTAAGAAGTCTATATAAGCTGTAACATTTCAAAGTCTAAAAGAAATACTTACGAGCCTAAGTGCAATGAAATAAAGGTGCCAAAGTCCCCTTTATAAAATAATCTTTTTAAGAAAGCCTTATTCTTTAACTTCTTGCTGTGTTCCCAGTCCGGTCTAAGCCCCACGGCCTGAGGATGAAGCGCCCAGCAACTTGGCCCCTTCTCACCCACGTTAACTTCCACCACCTCCTCCTCCTCCACACTGCGCACCTACAGTGCTCTTCACACGACACCATCACACACACTGTGAACTTTCACAGCCTCTTCTCTCTGGCTGCAATGCCCACCTTCTCATTTTCTGTCTCACAAACTCCCATTCATCCTGCAAACTGTGCTCAGGTCTGTGGAGACTTCTGACTCTTCTTGGCAGAACCATCTCCACTCTGCAATACTTCGCTTCAACATCTCTGGGAGAATGTCAGTCACAGTGTTGTATTTACTTTAACAACACAGAAGAGAACCGGTCTTCCATCCTTGGGACAAGGATGACGTCAGTCTACCAACAGCCTTTCCACCTGGTCCCTATTTCCTTCTTTTTTTAATGGTCCAAGTTTTTCTCATCCACTTTTCCAGTTGTAATTACCACCTCGATCTTCTTGTTGCTGATATTTACTGAGTCTACACTGATGTTCAACTGCTAATTGTAAAAGTAAAATCAAACTGAAAAATTTCATAGAGTAAATGTATAAATCCTAATACCCAAGTATTAAGTGTGATACTTTTCCAGACATTTTCAAGGTATATATAAACATATGCATCTGCTACCTCTCCAGAGATAAACATTTTTCACACAACTGAAATTACTGAAAATGTACCGTACAATCTGTTCTGTAATATGCTTTTAAATATTTAATACACTGTCATATCTTTTCACATCAGTAGATATATATTTAGCTCATTTTAAAAACAACTGCAAAAAAATAAAAAATAAAAACAATTGCATAAGTATTCTTGGATATGTATGGTAATTTAATTAATCCTCTATGATAAATATTTAGATGGTTTACCTTTATCACTATCACAAGCAACACTGCAGTCATCAGTATACAATGTTTTTGCACTTTTATGCAAGTATTTGCCTGCAGTTGGACTACTGAGGAGGAACAGACACTGAATTTGAGAAGGAGATCGAGAAGTTTGATGAATGATGGAGAAACAGGCTTGAAAAGACAGGAGGTGAGAGGGGAAGGCAGAGTCTACAGGACTAACAGCTCTGGCCTTGAACAATAGAAGGTACTACCTAGACAGAACAAAGTCATGAAAGAGGGGTCAGAAAGTTCAGATAATGTAAGTTCATTACCTTGTAAAAAGGCTTGTCAAATGTACAAAGAACACAAAGTGGGAAGGAAAAAGTATTAAGTGCTAATGTTTTAAGACATTCAAATTTTCAGTGGTTATGATAACAATCTGCTAAGCAAAAACACAGAGAATATTGTCCTTCATTTAGAATCAAAAACAACATAAACACACAAGCACATAACGGAGTGGGGTGGGGAACAAAAGTGTGATCTGACGAAAGTTCAATATAAGTCAAGGGAATGTATTAACTTCTGGGGTGAGAATGGGGAGAAGATAGATAAAGATATAAAATCCAAGTTCAAGTGGTACTGCCACTTTTTCAGGTCACACTCTGCTCCAGACATTAGGGATCTGAAGGATGCTGATTAACCAGAGAGAATCTGGAAAGAAGTAATAAAAGGTCTAAAACTCTGGTAGGGAAGCACTGCAAAGAAAGGGGGGATTTACAACCTGGAACAAACCAACGAGAACCCAACAGCTGCCCTTCCACTGGTGCAGCACTTTCCAGTTTTCACAAAAACACTCTCTTCTGAATCTCATAATAACCTTTTGAGATAGACAGGGTAAGTATCATTAATGATGAAAAAACAAATCAAACATCTAACAAGCTGGGTAGCCTCCTGAAGAGCTTAGCTGCTCCTTGGTTGCCTGACACATGTCTCCTGTTCCGGTAACACACAACCCTGTCTGTGAGGTTGTAGGGGGTGGCTGTCAATAGCTATCTTCCCATACATGCACCCACGCCCCACTAGGCGGGCCAGGACTCTCAAATGATTTGAAACAGCTCCTCTTGGTCTGGTAGGTGAGGGTGGTGGAGTGGGGTGGGGTGATGATCAAAATAAAAATGAACTGACTGATTTATGAAACAGGTGTTCCTTGTTATTAGAAAATGTTACTAGCAAAGCTTTGGCAATGAGTTCTCCACTGAGTGAATAACTCAACTGGGTATTTCTCAATTTTCTTCTAATTATAAAATTACATAGAATAATCACCTTCTTCTCTTTAAAAATAGAAAAGAAATTCAAATGAGGATTTTGTTACTTGTTATGCCTCACAAGAATTTCTAAATATTTAGCCAGTTATATTACCCTAATGATACAAAATGAAACACATTTCCTAAGGAAAACAAAAAAGTTCTACTAAATGAAGCCTTGGAATCAGAAGGGTTTATTCTTACCTTTGCTACTGAATAGCTGAATTAAGCTTGAACCACTTACTCGCCACCTGGACTAACTTGTTTCTATATCTATAAAATGGACTAATAATAATTCCTTCCAAACTGACTTCACATAGTTCTGTATCTCAAAGAGCATATGAAAATACTCTAAAATTAAGCCGCTATAGTCATGTTAAATTATAATAGCTTCTTTGGCAGAAGTCTTACTCAAATTTTCAGTCACTTAAAGAGATTCTAACAGAAGCAGTTTCTACTACACACAATCCAATCAGCATTTCAATGAACTGTCATATGAAGCAATATTTCCCACTCACTGTCAATGAGTCTCTCAAACAGTCTGATGAGGACAACAACCCTATCATTTATTTTAAGGAAAAACACTTTCCTGGTTTAGCATGTTTTAGAGTTGTTCCCAGAAATAATTTCATATCTTAAAATTCCAGCTCCAAGAAATGGTAAAATCAACATATTTTAACAGCGGGACTCGAGGTATAAATTAACTCAGCTGCAAACCACTCAGCACCTTGGGCCTCTGTCTAAATTTCTAAAATGGAAACAATGATACATCTCCTGCCAGATTGTATTAAGAATTGTAAACAGCGTTTACGCATCTTAGGTTTCAAGAGGGGTGGCTGGACTTCTGAACACACAAACACATAAACTTAAAACTCCTGCCTGTTCCAGCCCCTGCAGATCTGCTATCAGGCTGATTTTGTTCAAAATGGTCAGAAGAATAAAGCAAAAGGCAGTAACTTCAGAGGCAGAGCCTCCTCTGGAGGATCGGGGATCCCAGTTACTCCTGCATCAAGCCTTCGCTCGGCCTCCATCAGCAACTTGTGAGCATCAAAATGTTACATTTGTGAGCTAGAAAGCTACCGAAAAAGGAACTGTGGAATCACTACCATTACTGGCAACAATGTTTCGCCAAACTGTCAAACACTGGTAAATAGTGTTCCTGGCCTGCAAACTAGCCTTGCACGACTTCATTGCTGGACACGGAGTCCCCGAAGGCAGAAATGTCACAAACCCCGCTACGACCACGAGCCACGGCGGCGGCTCTAGATTCCCCGAGCGCGGTCAGACGAGGTCGGGACCCCTCTCCGATGGCCAAAGGCTCCCCGGCCGCTTCCACAGGTCAAGCGCCCGCCCGCGACTCCACACTCTTCCTCCTGCCCTGGCCCGAGGCGGATCGCGGCTACAGCCCCGGCACCACACCTGTCTCCGCGCTCCCCGAGGACTGCTCTTCCCTCCTGAGGTCTGCGGCCACCGTTCCTGGGCAACTGAGAAGCCTGCGAAGAGGGCGCTGGACTTGGCTTCTCTGAACGCGCAGGGACAAACGGGTCAACAGCCCCACGCCGCAAGCCGCCATTGTCAAAGCAGCAGAAGCACGAACGGAGGGGCGCCGGGCTTCCGCGCATGCGCGCTGAGGCGAAAAGGATGGGAAGCCTGGAGGGTCAAACTAAGCAAAGGACGTTTCCCTTAGACAAGAAGATGCGGCTTGAATAAGGATGCCTGAGCTTTCTGACATGTTCTAAAGATTTACACTCTCCCACGGTTCTCTGAAAGAAGACGCTCAAGAGAACGAGCAGGCGACTTACTCTTTCACATTGAAAATAGAACCAGAGACGGGGACATGAGGAAGGGGCGCTGACTTGGGAATCTAAGAATATAATAAACTCAACACTTTTTCTTTTCCAAACTCTAAGCCCTTGACGTGTGTTGACTTTTAAAATTCTTACAACAGCCCTGTGACGTAGGAACTCTTACTATGCCCATTTATTTATGGGGAAGTTAAGGCTTAGAGAAGTTAAGTAACATTCCTAAAGTTCTACAGCCAGACTGGGATAGAAATAGAAGTTAAACCTAGGTTTAACAGGGTTTCCCTTCCTCCGTCCCTCTGGCGCTCCCTTCCTGTCATTTTTTGGTAACATTTTTATTGCGCTTTAATTCATATACTACAAAATACACCCCTTTAGGTGCATCATTCAGTGATTTTTAGTATATTCACGAGAATGGACACCAATCACCGTTGTTTTTAGAAACACTTTCATTACCTCCAAAAGGAATCTTGTCCCCCTGTCAGCTACCATCCCTAACCACCATACTCCCCCCAGCACTAAATAACCACTTATCTACTCTGTGTGTCTATGGAATTGCCTTTCTGGACATTTCATATACATGGAATCATATGAGGTGTTTTTTTTGGTCACTAGCTTCTTTCACTGGATATGATCATATCAAGGTTGAGCCACGTTGTAGCATCTATCCGCACCTTATTTCTTTCTGTGGTAGAATAATATTCCATTGTCTGACTCTGCCGCAAGTGGGTATCCAGTCATCACTTCATGGGCCTTTGGGTTGTCTCCACCTTTTTGTTACTATAAATAATGCTGCTATGAATTTTCATGTACAACTTTTTGTGTGAGCATATGTTTTCACTTCTCTTGGATACGTACCTATGAGTAGAATCGGTGGGCCATATGTTTAACTTTTTGAGGAACTGCAGGCTATTTTCCATAGCTGCTGAATCATATTCATTCTCACCACTAGTTTATGAGTGTTCCAGTTTCTCTGCATTCTTGTCACTACTCCTTATTATCTGTTTTATTTATTTATTCCATTCAATTTTTATTCAATAGAATTCTAATTATAAAAAGTTTTCAGACTAAGTATGTCCACACATTAGTTTAGCCATTTAAAAATTAAATGTAGAATTCTTGAAGGATAGTGGATAGTGTTTTATTTTTTAAACTGTGTGGTGGGGCTACAATTGTTCCTTGGATCAGAATTCTTCTTACCATACACATGTTTATAAATGGTATTTTGTATCTACTCAATATTTGATACAAAGTTACATTCATGTCTGAATATCTTCTTGTTAATGACTGCTCTTTTGGAAAGTCCAGTGCATATACATTTTGGTCAATAAGTTGGTGATTCTGGTTAGCTGAGGCAGTTCATTCAGGTTTCTCTGTGTCTATCAATAATTTACCCCCACATTGCTAAGGAATAGGTAGATGGGGGAGGGAAGGAATGGGAGGTTGGGACTGACAGATGCGAACTATTATATATAGAACGGATAAGCAACAAGGTCCCATTGTATGGCACAGGGAACCATATTCAATCGCTGTGGTTATTATAGTGGAAAGAATATGAAAAAAGAATATATATATATATATATATATATAACTGAATCATTTTGCTGAAATTGAAAACCAGCAGAAATTAACACAACATTATAACAATTATATGTCAATTTTAAAAAGTTAGTCCCACAGATTCTCTCAAGCATTGGTAAAAAGAGCCAAACTTTGAGGTATTACGAATATTTGTTACAGATGGCAGCCTTAATTTATTGACTTCCTTTAGCTTCAATTATGGGTTGAATCGTGCCCATCCCGTCTAAAGTTATCCTAACCCCCAGGAACTCAGAATGTGACCTTATTTAGAGATAGGGTTATTATAGATGTAATCAATAATCAATTATAGATGTAATCAGTTAAAAGAAGGTCATAGTGAAGCAGGGGCAGAGGGTATAACTGATGACCTTGTAAGAAGGCAGCCGGATGAAGCCAGACACACAGGAAGCATGACGAGTGATGACAAGGTGGAGACCAGAGAGACGTAGGCAAAAGATGGCCGGCACGCCACAGAATTCTCCTACAGGCTTCAGGGAGAACACACCCTTGCTAACATCTTGACTTTGGATTTTTATCCTTCAGAATGGTGAGACAATAAGTTTCTATTATTTTAAGCCACCTAAATGGTGCTATCTGATGAGGAGGGAAATTAGGGGCTGAGGGACATAGAAATCAGATACTTTTAGCATTTAGCATTTTTAGAATTAATTCATGAATTGGTTGCCTCGGGTCTTAGCTGTGCCACCTGGGATCTCTGTTGCATCATGGGACTCTTCTGTTAACAGGGTACTGACTCTTAGTTGCTTTGAGACATGTGGGATCCTAGTTCCCTGAGCAGGGATTGAACCTGCATCCCCTGCATTGCAAAGTGGATTCTTAACCACTGGACTACCAAGGAAGTCCCAGCATTTAGTATTTTATTTTAAACAAACAGGCATTATTTTTATCATTAAAAAGAAAAAGGAATGCTTTGCAGATGGAAAGCCAATAGAAAAAGAGTATGGAAGATATTAAATCGTGTCTACATTTCATATGCCACACAATGCTTTTTACATGTTAAGCTTGTCTTTGATAAAATGTGCAAGTGTGTGATTTAAGCCTCCAGAGGGCATATATTCAGTGGTGCTCATGTAATTATTAACTCCACACTCTCACTCTAACAAGTATTCCAATTCAGAGGATAAATTATCTGGCTACCTTACTAATGGCCTTTCAATTTGTGCTTTCCTGTTCAAGTCATCAAGAAGGATTTTCATGTTCAAAGCTGAGTATGTCGACTGAGAGCAGCTCAGCAAGCAGAAGTGCAAAAGAAAGCTTTACTAGCAGAGAAAAGCAAACTTACAACCACCGAGATCTTGAAAGGCATGAGCTATCACAGTCTTACAATTTCTGAGAAATTATGTTTTTTATCTATAAAATCATGAAAATGTTGCATTCCCTACAATATTTATATTTTGCTGCAATAGAAAAATAACTTTTTTTTTCACTGCTGCTGCTGCTGCTAAGTTGTGTGCTAAATTACAGTCAGCCTTCTATGTCCATGGGTTCCACATCTAAAGATTCAGCCAATCTCAGGAGGAAAACATTTGAAAAATAAAATTCCTGAAAATTCTAAAAAACCAAACTTGAATTTTCCCCACGAAGGCAACTATATAACATTTGCTTTGTATTAGGTATTATAAGAAATCTACACATGATTTAAAGCACAGTTGACTTGAACAACACAGGTTTAAACTGCATGAATCTACTTACATGTAAATTTTTTTCAATAGCTATATTGGAACATTTTCTGGAGATTTGTGACAATTTCAAAAAACTTACAGATGAAATTCATAGCCTGGCCTGGAAATATATATAACAAAAAAAGTTATGCTATGAATGCATAAACTATATTTAAATATTAGTATATGAGAATTTGCCTGTCAATGAAGGAGAAGCTAAAGATGCATGTTTGATCTCTGGGCCAGGAATATTCCCTGAAGAAGGAATGGCAACCCATTCTAGTATTCTTGCCTGTAATATCTCATGGATAGGAGAGCCTGGCGGGGTACATATGAAATTCATAGCCTGGCCTGGAAATATATATAACAAAAAAAGTTATGCTATGAATGCATAAACTATATTTAAATATTAGTATATGAGAATTTGCCTGTCAATGAAGGAGAAGCTAAAGATGCATGTTTGATCTCTGGGCCAGGAATATTCCCTGAAGAAGGAATGGCAACCCATTCTAGTATTCTTGCCTGTAATATCTCATGGATAGGAGAGCCTGGCGGGGTACAGTCCATGGGGTTGCAAAGAGTAGGACACGACTGAGTAACTGAGCATGCATTCACAGTGTATCCTTACATAGGCATAAGGTGAGTGATATTTACTATAAAATTAATAATGGGTTACTTTCCTTGTTGTTTTACAGCTTTGCTTTCAAAGAATTTCATTACTGTATAGTATCCCTCTTGTAATTGGAGAAGCTGTGTATCAGCTATCATCATAGATAAGTGGTTTTTTAAAAAATGTAGCAATGCTTCCAATACAGTATTATGAATATGACTCTATGCCATAAAATTTTATAATGATTCATTCATTTTGTACATGAATTGTGGAGCAATCTTACCCATGACACAAGGCAACCATAAAGTTATCAATGCATGATTTGTTATAACTATAAATAAACTAATTTCCTTTTCACATCATCTTTTCATTTTTGATGGCTAGTGTTAGTAATATGTATGACATCTACCATGTTTTATACCATCTAAGACAATATTGACATAGGTACTGACAAAATGACTCATAAACAGATATGTACGGATAAATATAATACAGTAGCTGTTTTTCCTTATGTTTTCCTTAATAACATTTTCTTTCCTCTAGCTTGTTTTATTGTAAGAATATACTGTATAAGGGTGGAAGAGGATGAGATGGTTAAATAGCATCACCAACTCAATGGACATGAACTTGAGCAACCTCCAGGAGACAATGGAGGACAGGGGAAGCCTGGCATGCTGCAATCCACAAGGCTGCAAAAAGTCAGACACGATTTAATGACTGAATGACAACATAGAGTATAATATACAAAACATACAAAATATGTGTTAATTGACTGTCTATGCTATTGGTAAAGCTTCTGGTCAACAGTATGCTTTAGCAGTCAAGTTTTGGAGGAGTTCAAAGTGGATTTCCCACTGCATGGGAGTCAGCACCCCAACCCCCTACATATGGGAGGATTTGTGTATGTTATATGCAAATACTCTGCCATTTTATATAACAGACTTGAGTATCCGTGGATTTTGGAATCTGCAGGAATCCTGGAACCAATGCCCCAAGGATACTGAGAGAGGTTGTAGTTCACTTTCCCTCTCAAATCATCTTTGAGTAAAATCACCAATCCACAATTCTCATCCCCAGTTGCCAGAGATTCCTGCCTTCCCATCTGCGAGGCCCAAGGGTGACACTGGAGACTGAAGCTCCTTTATCAAACGCTTCAGTATTCCATCAAAGGTGCAACTGCAAGTTTTCACTGCCTTCTTGGCATCACAGCTTTGAATCAGGAGAGACCCTGGTGGAAAAACGCTGAGTCTACAAAATGGTCCACCTCACCCAACTTTTCACCTCTCAGCAGCAAGGAAAGCTCATAAACCCCTTTGACTTGCTTCAGACCAGCCCAGGTAGGAAGATTTTACTTCTCTATCAGCAAACAGAAATTTATACTAACTTATACTAATTCCACCCATCCATTCATTCATTGTTTAAGACCAAAGAGCCAACCTCAGAGCTGTTTCTCAAAGCTCTGACTAGCACTTTGTATGAGGGCAGCCCCTGGCTAGTAATCTGAGATCAGGCAAAAGGATCAGAAGGTGTGAGAAAAACACTGGCCCGGTGAGTCAGGAAGCTGGATTCTGGTCCTGCTTCTTCCAGAAACCTGCTATGAGTGTCCTCAGGAGAGAAACTCAAATTCTTTTGTCATTTCCACCTTGACAGACTTTATTTTCTTGGGCTCCAAAATCACTGCAGACAGTGACTGCAGCCATAACATTAAAAGATGCTTGCTTGAAAGAAAAGCTATAAAAAACTTAGCATATTAAAAAGCAGAGACATCACCTTGCCTACAAAGGTCCATCCAGTCAAAGTTATGGTCTTTCCAGTAATCATGTGTGGATGTGAGAGTTGAACCATAAAGAAGGCTGAGTACCAAAGAATTGATGCTTTCAAACTGTGGTGCTGGAGATGACCCTTGAGAGTCCCTTGGACTGCAAGGAGATCAGTCCATCCTAAAGGAAATCAACCCTGAATATTCATTGGAAGGACTGATGCTGAAGCTGAAGCTCCAGTACTTTGGCTACCTTATGTGAAGAGCCAACTCATTGGAAAAGATCCTGATGATGAGAAAGACTGAAGGCAGGAGGAGGGGGCGATAGAGGATGAGATGGTTGGGTGGCATCAAGGGATCTTCTCTCTCATCACAACTCCAAGACTTAGAATTCAGTTAAGACATAGTCCTAAAAAAAAAAAAAAAAAAAAAAAAAGACATAGTCCCTTAAAATTCTAAGTCAGTACCACATGGTGCTATAATGTTTATATCAAGAGTAAACTGTATTCCTGCTCTCAGGGAGTCTACCTTCTGCTGAGGCGATCAGACTAGTTGATAGGTTAAGTGGCATCTAGTGGTAAATGCTGGAAGGGAAAGCAAGCATGAAGCAGATGTTCCCCAAAAGACATGGCGTGTTGTGAGGGAGGGGTGGGCCACAGGAATAGACAAGCATGGTACACGAACACTCTTTCTCTCTCAAGACTGTGAGCAGCTTGCTGTTATAAGAATCGTAACTCAATCATCCTTGTTCCTCTAACACTAAGGACATAATAGGTTCACAATTCATCGAATTATGAACCAAAATTTTAAAACACTTGTGCTAACACAAGGCATCTACTCATAAACTGGCATATTACTTTTAATTTCCGTTTGGCTTAATTGTCACTTTCTTCCATTTGCTCCCTTACAGAAATTTCATTATAATTTTATATGTCTGAAGACAAAGAATTTGTTAATTTTCTACCAATTTGGAATTAAGATAATTTGGACAGAGATGAGACTAAAGTTACCTTTCCATTGTTTATGAAACCGGACTTTGCAATGAAAATTAAATGTCAACTATGTGTGAATTTCTTTGAACCAGTTGAATTTTAGAAATGTTCTTCAGATAGTTTATCTATACTTCTCAGAAATTTAAATCCATTTAACCTTTGATCCAGCAATTCTACTTCTAGAAATGTATAGTAGAGACATACTTGCTCTTAGTGGAAGAGGTAACAAATGACCTAAATGAAAGAGGAGGCTCTTTATCTACTGATCTGGAATAATCTTCAAGATACATTGCTAATTCAATATCTTGTAATAAACCTTAATGGAAAAGAATATGAAAAAGAAGATATCTCTGTGTGTGGAACTGAGTCATTTTGCTGTATATCAGAAATTAACACAGCATTGTAAATCAGCTATACTTCAATTTAAAAAAAATTTAAAGAAAGATACATTATAAAAATTGCAAGTGGAGCAACCAGTGGGTAGGACACAAAACACACCCATTTACTGGTGTGTGTGCAGACTACCTCTAGAAGGATACACAGAAAATCTGGTAGCCTTGATTGATTTTGGAGATGAGACTGAAAGGCTGGAAGGCAAGTATGGAAGGTGGATTTTTTTTTTTTTTTTGCCTTGTGTAGCTTTTGAACTTTTAAACATTTTTAAACATTATAACTCTAACTCTAAATTTGATTTTAAAGATTCAAAACACTTCTTCATTAAAAATATAAACTATCTCATATCTATAGCTTGCCTCTGAGGAGATTAATTGAAGATCTAATGGGGCTGTTGGGGGGGTGGGGGTGGTGGAGGAGACAACTTACTTTCATTGTCTGCCTTTCGCATCTTTACATTTTGTTTCTAACCATGTGTATCTGAGGGGAGAAAGGAAGTATGTACCTTTAAGCATTTTAGATCTTCCATATAACTTGGTATTTGAAGTTATTATACACATTCCTGGGTGGCTTCCGTGGTGGCTCAGAGGTTAAAACGTCTGCCTGCAATGCAGGAGACCTGGGTTTGATCCCTGGGTTGGGAAATTCCCCTGGAGAAGGAAATGGCAACCCACTCCAGTATTCTTACCTGGAGAATCCCATGGATGGAGGACCCTGGTGGGCTAAATACTACATTGAAAAAAATCTTATAAAGTTTTAAAATTACATATTCTAAATTTATTCCAATTCAAACTGACCTTTCACATCCATATCTTTTGATAGTTTTAATGATTTATGGCCATTTTTCAACTGTTACTTGAGGTTCTGTAGTTCTAGATGCTGTCTACTTAAAAATGTAAAAGCTTCTTTTAAAAACATATTCTCTTACTGACGATCCTACTTGCAAGGCAGCAAAGACATTCTGGACACAGCAGGAGGGAAGGAGAGAGTGGGATGATATGAGAGAATAGCACTGAAACATATACATGTACATTACCCTATCTAAAACAGACAGCCGGCGGGAATTTGCAGTATGATGCAGGGAAACCAAAGCCAGCTCTGTGACCACCTAGAGGGATGAGAAGGGGAGGGAGGTGGGAGGGGGGTTCAAGAGGGAGGGGACATGTGTGTACCTAATGCTGATTGATGTTGGTGCTTGGCAAAAAGCCATCACAATATTGTAATTTTAATCCTCCAATTAAAAAAATTCTTTTTAAATTCATATTCTTTTAGTTAATCCTTTTGAATAGATTGTAGAGAGCAGACAATTAAGGTCGACATGATGTTCTGTGAAACACAATCGATGAAATATGAAAATCGATCACCTGACAAGCCAGTTGTTAAGTATATTCAATGTGCTCATTATATAAATTCCAGGCTGCATCAGAGGGCCTTTGGGGGTAGTTACAGCCCCACTAAACCACTCACTAAAATCCAGTATCAGAATTTGTCAGAGTTTATAAGGGACACACATAATTAGCAAAGTGCTGTCTCATGGTTATATTGTGCAAGGAGATTCACTGTTCCTTTGCAGTTTCTGTAGAAATGATGACTAACTCCACAGTTCACGTGTACCTATGAGGTCATCATTTGTCAACATTTAAAGTAATCGCTCAGGCTTTTCTTTTCAGGTCGGCAGCGCCCATTACCCCTTCCCTGAGTCTGTCTGTCTCAGGTCGTTCAAGAATCCCAGGAACATGCTTCTGCCAGGGAACAGTCTGGTCCCGGGACACCACGAAAAACGAACACAGGAATCGCATCGTTTCTGGCAACGCAGGCCTTCTTTCTGCGGCTGCTGTTTCTAATATGGCCACACGGGGTCACTGTTGGACCCTGGTGATTTCACAGTGCTTCGAGGACGGGTCCACGATGGGACCCCGAAGTAGGGTGTCTGCTGAGTGATGGTGGGAGGTTTAGTCGCCAAGTCGTGTTCGTGTCTGACCCTTGCGACAGTAGCACGTCAGGCTCCTTTGTCCATACTGGCGTGGGTTGCCATTTCCGTCTCCAGGGGATCTTCCGGACCCAGGAATCGAACTTCAGTCTCCAGCAAGTAAGCTGATTCCTGCTTTAGCAAGCAGCTTCGTTACCGACTGAGCTATGAGGGAAGCCCAGACTGGATGTCCCAGAAAAATAGCTTACCTTCACTGTGAGCTTACTGTGGACCAGTACTGTACGCTGTATACTTGTATCACTTTATTTAAACCTCGCAACATGCCTATGTTAAAAAACAAAATGCCACCGAGTAAAACTGAAGATCTAATTTGTTTTATTCAGTGATTCGGAAGCAGGGCAGCACCTCACCTCGCATCTAAAAGGCACTCCAAGGGATGCTACCAAATGGACAGTTTCTATGAGAGAAGGATGGGGCAAGGGAACTATCAGTAAAAAGAAAGGAAAAGATTATTTGAGGCCCAGACACTTTTGGAGTGGGAGGGGAAAGGGAGTTTATCACACAGCTGGCCTCCTCCCCCTTTCGAGGTAGGGAGGGGAGTGGAAAGGGCCCATGTGACCGATGATGTCATTGGTGCTGAGCAGAAAATTCCAGGCTGGTTGATTAAGATTACATTTCTAGGGGAGGTTGAAACTGCAAATAGGAGAGCCATTAAGTCTAGGCCTGATATCCTTCTGGGATGTGCTGCCTTTGTGGGCCTGTGGTTTTTCTCTGTAACACCTGTGAATTTTATCATTATTCTCATTTGATCTATGCAAAAACCGAGACTCAGAAAGGTTAAGTAGAATGACTAAGAATCCTTTGGCGAACCTAATCCAGATTTGACTGACTTTCCTAAGTCCAACCTTTAAATACCATTCTTGCTTTTTTGACCTTAGTAATTTCACTTTTAGCAGTCTATCCTAATTAAAGGTGGACATAAAGGTTTACATACAAAAATATTTGATGACATATATAATGGTAAGCCTCTTATCCTTTCTCTATCAGAGGGCAGACAGACTGAAAACCACCATCACAGAAAACTAACCAATCTAATCATATGGACCGCAGCCTTGTCTAACTCAATGAAACTATGAGCCATGCCATGTAGGGCCACCCAAGATGGACAGGTCACGGTGGAGAGTTCTGACAAAATGTGGCCTGCTGGAGCAGGGAATGACAAACCACTTCAGTATTCCTGACTTGAGAACTCCATGAACAGTGTGAAAAAGCAAAAAGATAGGACACTTGAAAGATGAATTCCCCAGGTCAGTAGGTGCCCAATATGCAACTGGAGATCAGTGGAGAAATAACTCCAGAAAGAATGAAGACATGGAGCCAAAGCAAAAACAATACCCAGTTGTGGATGTGACTGGTGATGGAAGTAAAATCTGATGCTGTAAAGAGCAATACTGCATAGGAACCTGGAATGTTAGGTCCATGAATCAAGGCAAATTGGAAGTGGTCAAACAGGAGATGACAAGAATGAGCATCAACATTTTAGGAATCAGCAAACTAAAATGGACTGGAATGGGTGAATTTAACTCAGATGACCATTATATCTACTACTGTGGGCAAGAATCACTTAGAATAAATGGAGTAGCCATCATAGTCAACAAAAGAGTCTGAAATGCAGTACTTGGATGCAATCTCAAAAATGACAGAATGATCTCTGTTTGTTTCCAAGGCAAACCATTCAATATCACGGTAATCCAAGTCTATGCCCCAACCAGTAATGCTGAAGAAGCTGAAGCTGAACGGTTCTATGAAGACCTACAAGACCGTCTAGAATTAACACCCTAAAAAGATGTCCATTATAGGGGTCTGGAATGAAAAAGTAGGAAGTCAAGAAACACCTGGAGTAACAGGCGAATTTGGCCCTAGAGTACAAAATGAAGCAGGGCATAGGCTAATAGAGTTCTGCCAAGAAAATGTCATAGCAAACATCCTCTTCCAAAAACACAAGAGAAGACTCTACACATGGACATCACCAGATGGTCAACACCCAAAACAGATTAATTATATTCTTTGCAGCCAAAGATGGAGAAGCTTTATACAGTTAGCAAAAACAATACTGGGAGCTGACTGTGGCTCAGATCATGAACTCCTTATTGCCAAATTCCGACTGAAATTGAAGAAAGTAGGGAAAACCACTAGTCCATTCAGGTATGACTTAAATCAAAATGAGATTTAGATTTAAATCAGTGGAAGTGAGAAATAGATTTAAGGGGTTAGATCTGATAGACAGAGTGCCTGAAGAAGTATGGATGGAGGTTCGTGACATTGTTCAGGAGACAGGGATCAAGACCATCTCCAAGAAAAAGAAATGCAAATTCACAAAATGGCTATCTGAGGAAGCCTTACAAATAGCTGTGAAAAGAAGAGAAGTGAAAAACAAAGGAGAAAAGGAAAGATATAAGCATCTGAATGCAGAGTTCCAAAGAATAGCAAGAAGAGATAAGAAAGCCTTCCTCAGTGATCAATGCAAAGAAATAGAGGAAAACAACAGAATGGGAAAGACCAGCGATCTCTTCAAGAAAATTAGAGATACCAAGGGAACATTTCATGCAAAGATGGGCTCAATAAAAGACAGAAATGATATGGACCTAACAGAAGCAGAAGATATTAAGAAGAAGTGGCAAGAATACACAGAAGAACTGGACAAAAAAGGTCTTCATGACCCAGATAACCATGATGGTGTGATCACTCACCTAGAGCCAGACATCCTGGAATGTGAAGTCAAGTGGGCCTTGGGAAGCATCCCTAAGAACAAAGCTAGTGGAGGTGATGGAATTCCAGTTGAGCTATTTCAAATCCTGAAAGATGATGCTGTGAAAGTGCTGCACTCAAAATGCCAACAAATTTAGAAAACTCAGCAGTGGCCTCAGGACCAGAAAAGGTCAATTTCCAATCCCAAAGAAAGGCAATGCCAGAGAACGCTCAAACTACCACACAATTGCACTCATCTCACTCACTAGCAAAGTAATGCTCAAAATTCTCCAAGCCAAGCTTCAACAATACATGAACTGTGAACTTCCAGATGTTCAAGCTGGTTTTAGAAAAGACAGAGGAACCAAAGATCAAATTGCCAACATCCGCTGGATCTTCGAAAAAGCAAGAGAGTTCCAGAAAAACATCTATTTCTGCTTTATTGACTATGCCAAAGCCTTTGACTGTGTGGATCACAATAAACTGTGGAAAATTCTGAAAGAGATGGGAATACCACAACCTGACCTGCCTCTTGAGAAATCTGTATGCACGTCAGGAAGCAACAGTTAGAACTGGACATGGAACAACAGACTGGTTCCAAATAGGAAAAGGAGGACATCAAGGCTGTATATTGTCACCCTGCTTATTTAACTT
>SJYX01000368.1:515822-547361 GCA_006410675.1 Oreotragus oreotragus
AGTTCATATCTTATTATATATATATATATATATATATATATATATAAAAGAAAGGAGAAAGAAAGAGTCTTCAAAGAGAGAAGTGAGATTGCGGTAACACGTTTCTTTCCTCTGCAGGCTGGTGTGCCCTCTGGGAGCCATGTGTCACTGGCTGCCTTGTGCACCTCTCTGGAAATGTTGCAGCCAGCAAGCCACAGTGAGGATGTCTTTTTCTGGGCAGAACTGCCTGCCAGGGACTTCAAAGCAGAGGAAAGGAGCCCCGAGTTGGAGGGGATCGGTATCTGGGATCAGTGAGAGCCCATCCTTGGGCTGGAGCCCACATCTTCTCTCTGGGTCAGACCATTTCTGCTTGGTCTGTGGGAACCCAGCTGAGTTAGGGAAAGAGCAGCCTGCTTGAGAAACCTCAGAGCTAAAGGATCAAACACATTAATATTAGGCTTCTTCCTATCTCGGTGTTCTCCCCAAACCCCTCAAAAAGAGCATTCCAAGGAGATCTCTGAGACCTAAAAATACACCTTTAACTGGACCTTTCTAAGGAGACAGTTAAGATCTCCCTAACACCTCTGCAAACTGTGTAGAGCAGTCAATGATTTCTTAGCTGGGTATTTCCTTTGAATACCCTGGGTATGTCCTGGCTCTTATCAATTTCAGATATTTTTCCAAGAACCCCAGGGAGATTTGCAGAGGGATAATCCAGTTCACTGGTTAAAAACGAAACCACTAGCACACAGCCGGTGATGCAGTCAATAAAGCAAGTTTAGAAAAGAGGCACCAAAGAAAACCGGAAGGTTTGGTATCTTAAAGAGAAAAACCACAGTGATACAGCTTCAACCTGCTGGATTGGTTACGAGGTTTCTCCACGCACTTACCCAGGGTTTTTGTTACTAATCAGAGCCCTAGTGAGTTGCAAGAAAAACCCAACCACCAGCAAGCTTGACTCTGTTTCCCCTGCGTTGAAGACATTAACTTGTATCACTCCATGTGTGCTATTTTTCCCCTTATAATCTTGCCCAATTTTCTCCATTTAAACATTGGAATAAAAACCACCACTTACGATGCATGTTGGTTTCACAAACAAGGACACTAAAGTTCAGAGGATTAAGTACATTTTCCCAATCACACAGCTAGGGAAAGGCAAAAGAAAGAATAAATGAATGAATGAAAAAAGAAAAAACATCTGGATGTAATGTAACTAATACCAAACCCTTGTTCTTTCTTTCGCCCCAGACTTTGCATCGGTGGGTGGGGGGGAGATATGAGTTACTGTGTGACTGGTTATATTTGATCACAGAGTATTTGTGAGAACAATATAGAGCAACATTTCTTTATATTAAGCTTCTCTAAAAGTAATTAAAAAGCAGAGACATTACTTTGTCAACAAAGGTCCATCTAGTCCAAGCTATGGTTTATCCAGTAGTTATGTATGGATGTGAGAGTTGGACTATAAAGAAAGCTGAGCACCAAAGAGTTGATGCTTTTGAACTGCGGTGTTGGAGAAGACTCTTAAGAGTCCCTGGGACTGCAAGGAGATCCAACCAGTCCATCCTAAAGGAAATCAGGCCTGAATATTCACTGGAAGGACTGATGCTAAAGCTGAAACTCCAATCCTTTGGCCACCTGATGCGAAGAACTGATTTATTAAAAAGACCTTTATACTGGGAAAGATTGAAGGCAGGAGGAGAAGGGGGCAACAGAGGATGAGATGGTTGGATGACATCACCAACTCAATGGGCATGAGTTTGAGTAAACTCCAGGAGTTGGTGATGGATAGGGAGGCCTGACGTGCTGCAGTCCATGGGGTCACAAAGAGTCGGACACAACTGNTTTTTCCAGTAGTCATGTAATGATGCAAGAGTTGGACTGTGAAGAAGGCTGAGCACCGAAGAGTTGATGCTTTTGAACTGCGGTGTTGGAGAAGACTCTTAAGAGTCCCTGGGACTGCAAGGAGATCCAACCAGTCCATCCTAAAGGAAATCAGGCCTGAATATTCACTGGAAGGACTGATGCTAAAGCTGAAACTCCAATCCTTTGGCCACCTGATGCGAAGAACTGATTTATTAAAAAGACCTTTATACTGGGAAAGATTGAAGGCAGGAGGAGAAGGGGGCAACAGAGGATGAGATGGTTGGATGACATCACCAACTCAATGGGCATGAGTTTGAGTAAACTCCAGGAGTTGGTGATGGATAGGGAGGCCTGACGTGCTGCAGTCCATGGGGTCACAAAGAGTCGGACACAACTGAGCGACTGAACTGAACTGAAAAGGAACTGTATGTTATAGTAATAATAGATGGGACTTATGGGTCACCAAAGTTATAAATGAGAAAACAGTGTCAGACTTTATTTTGGGGGGCTCTAAAATCACTGCAGATGGTGACTGCAGCCATGAAATTAAAAGACGCTTACTCCTTGGAAGAAAAGTTATGACCAACCTAGATAGTATATTGAAAAGCAGAGACATTACTTTGCCAACAAAGGTCTGTCTAGTCAAGGCTATGTTTTTCCAGTGGTCATGTATGAATGTGAGAGTTGGACTATAAAGAAAGCTGAGCACCCAAGAATTGATGCTTTTGAACTGTAATGTTGGAGAAGATTCTTGCGAGTCCCTTGGACTACAAGGAGATCCAACCAGTTAGTCCTAAAGGAAATCAGTCCTGAATATTCATTGGAAGGACTGATGCTGAAGCTGAAACTCCAATATTTTGGCCACCTGATGCGAAGAACTGACTCACTGGAAAAGACTTTGATGCTGGGAGGGATTGGGGGCAGGAGGAAAAGGGAATGACAGAAGATGAGATGGCTAGATGGCCTCACCGACTCGATGGACGTGAGTCTGAGTGAACTCCGGGAGATGGTGATAAACAGGGAGGCCTGGTGTGCTGCGATTCATGGGGTCGCAAAGAGTCGGACACGACTGAGCGACTGAACTGAACTGAACTGAAAGTTAGCCTGTAGATGAGGCTCTGCTCTTTGCTAGTAACCTGGTTCTGAATAAGCCACCCCTTGATGTCATCCTCCTCATTTAGAAAGTGAAGGTGTTGAGTTAAACCACCTCTAAGACCATTGCTTACTTTGAGAATTGACCCACATCAGCTCAGAACAAAATTGAAAGGTGGAGTTAAGTGATAAACAGCTACACCTACACAGAGACATCTGACCTATATTATGCTGCTATCACCTCCATCACTATCTTTATGTGAGGGGCACATTCTCAGAAAGGTCTTCTCTGAGCTTTGCAAGATCTAGTTCATAAGTATCTTTCACTTCCCTTTACTTCCTCCACCTTGTTCATTTCCGTCAGAGCGCTCATCAGAAGCTGAACTATGATGTGTAAGTGTGTATTTGTCCAGGGTCTCGCTGTCCCCAGGTGACAGGCTCCCAGAAGGCCAAGGGGGTTGTCCACTACTGTTTCCTAGCACCTCAAACTGTCCCTGCCATAGACCAGCCACTCAGGTGTTTGGTGAATAAACAAGTGAGTAAGCAAATGTGGTGGCTATTTTCTGCTTCTCAGTTGCAAAGCTGACTTTAGAAGCAGTCCCCAGGGGCAAAAGGCAAGGAAATCTTAATTTCTGTGCATTACAAAGAAAATCAGAATGCTGCTGATTACAATGTTGACAGTAGCTATTGGAGATCTGAGTGTTAGGACTGGAGATAAATTTCATTATCTCTATTTTCTAGAATGTCTTTAGTGAACATACCTTGCTTTGCCATCGGATCTAAGTTTTCACAAAGCACAGAGTCTTGGTGTGATCTTTAATTTGGAGTTTCTCTAGGAGTAGTTAAAGCTACGACCTGGGCACCAGGACAGGGGTGCTTACGGGATCCATGTGGTGTGTTGGAGCTTCTCCATCTTTAATTAGCTAAGAAGAGGCATCTTGGGGCTTCCCTGGTGGTCCAGTGGTTAAGGACACCAGTTTGATCCTTGATCTGGGAAGATGCCACATGCCTCAGTGCTACCGAGCCCATGTGCCACAGTTAATGAACCCCATGCAACTAGAGTCTGTGCCCTGTAATCAGAGAAGCCACGGCACTGAGAAGCCCGTGAATATACTGGAGAAAGCCCTCACATAGCAACGAGGACCCAGCACGGCCATAAATAAATAATATTTAGAAAAAATAGAATAATAGTAAGTGTCTTACTCTTTCAGCCCTGCTTGGAGGTCTTTGCCCAGAATATGCTCGTGAATCTTTCATCTGGTGGGTGAAGCGAGAGGACCTGATTTTGGTTCAATTAGCCAGAACCACCCATAGTGGCAGGTTTCAAGCAACCGAGGAGGCAGGGGCTGGGGGGTGGACTCAAGCTGGTGTGGCCTCTGAGAGCACGGCTGTAGGCAGAAGTAGGGAGGACTGGCCAGTGTCTTCCTGAACAATAAACAGCAGCAGATGGACAATGCGGGTTGTCCCAGGAGGCTACTGCTCCCTGTAAGTCTCTTGAATGAGTGACTTAGCTCTAATGGCTGCGTGTTTTGTTCTGTTTTTTTCAGTTTGTTTAGATATTTAATTTTTAGATTATTAAAAAAAATTTTTTTTTTAATCAGAGCACATATAATGCATAGCTTTGAATGTAGCAAATGTGAGTTAGAATTTTGGTTCTGGGTATTTTCTGACTAATCTCAGATAAGTTACTTATCTCTAAATTTCCTCGAATGTCAAACGAGCCTAATGACAGTCACTTTCAAGGTTGCTGTATGAATGAT
Organism: Oreotragus oreotragus; assembly: GCA_006410675.1. Taxonomy (NCBI): domain Eukaryota; kingdom Metazoa; phylum Chordata; class Mammalia; order Artiodactyla; family Bovidae; genus Oreotragus; species Oreotragus oreotragus. The sequence goes on from SJYX01000368.1 coordinate 520,520, forward strand.
AATAATGGACAAATAAATGAAAGTATTGTGTTTTGGAAAGGTATTTTAGTATAATTTAAAGACATGTAATAATTGACTTTGCTTTTCTCCTCTGGGTATTTTCTGACTAATCTCAGATAAGTTACTTATCTCTAAATTTCCTCGAATGTCAAACGAGCCTAATGACAGTCACTTTCAAGGTTGCTGTATGAATGATAATAATGGACAAATAAATGAAAGTATTGTGTTTTGGAAAGGTATTTTAGTATAATTTAAAGACATGTAATAATTGACTTTGCTTTTCTCCTAGTGTCAAAGCTATGGGTTGTTGATAACACTTGATGTTATTTTTTTAAAAAAAGGAAAGTGTAAAAAGTAAAATGAAAACCAAGTCGTTTTTTCCCCCTTCTATAAATAAAGGAACTGAAGTTCCATGAATGTATTAATTTGCCTATGGTCACATGGACAGAAAGTAAAGCAGAGGTTTGAGTGCAAACAACTTTTTACTTGCCTCATAGTTCCATTCTCCTGAGCTTTCTGAATTCAGATCTCAGAGGACCAAGCCCCCTTAAGTGTGTGTGTGCTCAATCGTGTGTGACTCTTTGCAACCCCATAGTCTGTGGCCCACCACGCTTCTCTGTCCATGGAATTTTCCAGGCAAGACGACTAGAGCAGGTTTCCATTTCCTACTTCATGGGGTCTTCCAGACCCAGGGATCAAACCCATATCAAATGCCAATGTGTTTCCTGCATTGGCAGGTGGCTTCTTTAGTGCTGAGCTACCTGGGAAGCCAAAGCCCCCTTATGCTGAATGAGAATTCCTAACAGGCAGTGGGCAATAGTGACCGTAAACACAGCCAGCATCAGCTTGAGAGTTAGATTATGAAACAAAGTGTCTGCTGCCTGTGCCCCCAAGTGGCCATCCTAGGCTGTAGCCTGGCTCTCAGGACACACCCCTGATGCCCTTCCCCACTACCCATGGCTTTGCTGTTTGATGAAATTCCAGGGGTGACAGAGAGATGGTGGCCCGTGAACACCCTTCACTGTCAGAGACTTTCTACTTTGGTAGAAATAAGAGATATTCTGATGGATTATTAATATTAGAAAATTAATAAAAAATAACAAATAACTTAAAACGTGTCAAAAGTACCTAAAAAGGGTGTTAAAAGTGCATGGACACAGCTTTTGCTGGGCTGATAAATATTTGACAACCAGCCCTGTGAAAGCCCTGCCCTGGTTTGTAGTGTTTGCTGGTTTCTGTGGTGTAAAAACTCCCACGGTGTCCTATTTTAAGTTGCTAACTGGAGGCCACTGAATGCAGAGTTGGAAAAAGACATATGGGCACCCATCACGGTGTCGTATTTCCACCACGGTTATGTAGTAGATATGAATGACCTCAAGAGCTGAGAAACAATTACATGCAATAGACTAATCAGGGCGTGGTACGTTTTTATTATTTATCACTTTGTCTTTTATATAGATTTCATTTACTTATAATTTTATGTTTAGTCTTGACTGTACTTAACAATCAGGTCTTATGAATCATGAGGAGTTTATCACCAGCTCTGTGAGCTGATAGAAATAGGCTCCGTTCCAGCATATCTGTCGGCATCTGGACAAGGACTCCTGTTTTGGGGAGAGTCTTGGCCTAGGGGCGTTGAGCTGTGTGCGAGAGGTGGGTGGACAAGAGGGAGACAGACACGGCCCATCCATCTGCCCTCAGCAACCAGGAGAAGGTCTCAGGATACTCTTAAGCCCCAGCAGTGCCTCCAGGCACCCATCACACCACCCAGGACCAGGGTGAGAGAGGCAGGAAGTCTCTCTGGGCTCCCACAGACCCCAAGAAGAATTAAAGCTGGCTTCCCTTTGTGCTTGTGAGGCTGTGCTCAGTTGTGTCTGACTTTTTTGTGACCCCATGGACTGTAGCCCGCCAGGCTCCTCTGTCCACGAAATTTTCCAGGCGAGAATACTGGAGTGGGTTGCATGCCCTCCTCCAAGGGATCTTCCCGACCCGAGGACTGAACCCTTGTCTCCTGCATCCCCTGCATTGGCAGGTGGATCTTTTACTGTGTCAACCTGGGAAACTCAGTTTCCCTTTAAGCATAAGCAAAACTAGTGTTCTATTTCTGAGGTTTCCTGGGCTTCTTCCATATCTCTACCCACTAGGGAACAGATGAAATGCCTTTACAACCTCTCTTCCCATGATTAGAGACAAAAGATTATCAATCTAAAGACCTGGAGGAGGTGTGTGGAGGTTCCACGTCAAGTGGAATCTTCCTGGACCAAGGATAGAACCTGTGTCTCCTGCATTGACAGGCAGATTCTTGACCCCTGGACCACCAGGGAAGTCCTTGCAATTGTTTTTAGTGCTGTAACTGCAAAGGAAAACTGTATTTAACTCACTTGGTTTAAAGCATGAGAATAAGCACCCAACACCCTTTTAAAAAGGCTGTTGAAATAGTAATCCAGCCAGTTTCCTAGTGTGTATTGTGCAAAGGAAACCATTCTACAGGAAGTTAGTAACAATTGTTTTTGGAGAGGATGCTATTATAGTGATTTTTTTTCTACCTCTGCATTTACACTTGCAGATCAGGCTGTATTTAATTTTTTAAAACAATTCCTTGCCTCGCTGGGGCAGTAAGTTGCCAATAGTCCCTCATATCGTGTTTGCAGGTTAACATCTGGTCCTGGAATAAGGAGACTCTGGTTACCAAGGAGTCATGGGAGATGCCTAGCAGAGAATGTCCACAAACCCACCAGAGGCTGCTCCAATGTGTGGGTCCACACAGTTAGGGGGAGTATCGTTGCTGAGTCCTCCTCCCCCCTCTACAAATGTGAAAAGTGAAAGCAATTGCATCTGCTGGAGGAGAGAGCCCCAAATGGTTCCTTGGTGGGGGCCGCATCCTGAGCCGTGTGGTAATCTCGGAAGCCAGAGATTAAGAAATGCTGCACTGGGAGTTTCCATTCAGGAGGTGGAAGAGAAAGGCACAGAGCAGAAGTTTCTGTTTTCAGAGTGTGGCACATTTGAGGAAGTCACAGCACAAAGCAATGAATGAAAAAAGACTACATTTCATATAAAATGGGTGCAATTTAGGTACTTTGAGAGTCTGGGGTTTGAGCTTTCTGCACATTAAGAGCAGAAGGTGTCTAGTTCACACCCAGGCCCGGTATACACAGCTTTATTCAGAGGTAAACACCAACCACAGATGAGAGAGACCAGGAAGCAGCAGGTTTCTCACCCCAACCCCCACCAGAGGACTCCATCTCTGCCCCAGGCCCATAGCCTTCCTATCATTGCTGGTCCCACTTTGCACAGTGAGGGCAAAAGTTGGTGAGTACAGTGAGGTCCCCAAAGGGTTGTATGCCTGTGTGTGTGTGTGTCTGGCACTCAGCTGTGTCCAACTTTTTGTGACTCCGTGGACTGTAGTCCTCTAGGCTCCTCTGTCCATGGGATTTCCCAGGCAAGAATACTGGAGTGGGTTGCCATTTCCTTCTCTAGTCCCCAAAGTTGAGGAGAAGACAACTTTGGCAAGAGGTGGACAGAGAAAATTGTCCCCTTCATCCTGGTCTGTCCTCTGCCCTGAGTCCTAGGAGGGATCTGTAGGGGAAAGCCCTGCACAGTGATGTGGAGGAACATAGATACCCTCGTATTCCTTAAAGGCGCAATGGTCAAGAAGCCGCCTGCCCATGCCGGAGACTCATGAGATGTGTGTTCAATCCCTGAGACAGGAAGATAGCCCCTGGAGTAGTAAATGGTGACCCTCTCCAGTATTCTTCCCTGAAAAGTTCCTGGACAGAGGAGCTTGATGGGCCACAGTCCATGGGGTTGCAAAGTGTTGAATGTGACTGAGAGACTGGGCATGCACGTATTCCTTAAGGCAAGGGTCCCCAACCTCCAGGATCTAATGCCTGATGACCTGAGGTGGAGCTGAGGTCATAATAATAGAAAGAAAGTGAACAATAAATGGAACGGATTTGAATTATCCTGAAGCCATCCCCACTCCACCTCCACCCGCCAGTCCATGGAAAAGTCGTCTTCAACAAAACCAGCTCCTGGTGCCAAAAAAGTTGGGGACTGCAGCCTTGAGGCATTTGGGGGCCTCTGCGGTCCTCTCTGGGATGCTATAGGGTGACTGAGGGGTCAGAGCAGAAGGTACTGTTGCTCATGTGGTCCCCGCAGGTCTGATGGAATCCCTAATCCACCCCAAAATGCTAAGTGAGGCCAACAGGTCCATCTGCCAACAGCTGCAGGGGACCCAGCCTGGGCTAGAGGAAGCCTTTTGTGTGCCAGAGGAGCAAGGCCAAAGCCCATGGAGCATCAACAGTGGAAGTGGGGCAAGGAGTGGGGTAGGCGGTCCAGAATCTTCCCTCCTGCCCCATCACTTCATCCTTCCATCTGCTGTGTCTTTTTAGTGGCATCTAAGCTAAATGCTCTGACAGTGCAGGCAAGGTTTCACATTACAGCCTCAATATTTAGAAAGACTTAATTTGAAAACATTCAATTATCATTGAAATCCACTTACCATAAGAAACCTACCTGTTGAAATGAAAAAAAGACCTACTGGATTTTTAAACTGGAATTTCAACTGTTCAGAAAATTTAAAGATTATTATAATGGTTTTATATTTATTACTTATGTGTGTGCACACTCTCTCATCTGAAGGTTATTATCAGAAGTTTAAAGAGGTTTATTCAAACCTCTTAATGGGTAAGAGGTTTTACCCATTACTTCTGCTTTACTGACTATGCCAAAGCCTTTGACTGTGTGCATCACAATAAACTGTGGAAAATTTTTCAAGAGATGGGAATACTAGACCACCTGACCTGCCTCTTGAAAATCTGTATACAGGTCAAAAAGCAACAGTTAGAACCAGACATGGAACAACAGACTGGTTCCAAATTGGGAAAGAAGTACCTCAAGGCTGTATATTGTCACGCTGCTTATTTAACTTATATGCAGAGTACATCATTTGAAATGCTGGGCTGGATGAAGCACAAGCTGGAATCAAGATTGCCAGGAGAAATATCAATATGTAATGCTCAAAATTCTCCAAGCCAGGCTTCAGCAATACATGAACTGTAAACTTCCAGATGTTCAAGCTCGTTTTTTAAAAGGCAGAGGAACCAGAGATCAAATTGCCAACATCCACTGGATCATGGAAAAAGCAAAACACTTCCAGAAAAACATCTATTTCTGCTTTATTGACTATGCCAAAGCCTTTGAATGTGGATCACAATAAACTGTGGAAAATTCTGAAAGAGATGGGAATACCAGACCACCCGAACTGCTTCTTGTGAAATCTGTATGCAGGTCAGGAAACAACAGTTAGAACTGGACATGAAACAACAGACTGGTTCCAAATAGGAAAAGGATTACGTCAAGGCTGTATATTGTCACCCTGCTTATTTAACTTATATGCAGAGTACATCATGTGAAACGCTGGGCTAGAAGAAGCACTAGCTGGAATCAAGATTGCCAGGAGAAATATCAATAACCTCAGATACGCAGATGTCACCATACTAATGACAGAAAGTGAAGAGGAACTAAAAACCCTCTTGATGAAAGAGAAAGAGGAAAGTGAAAAAGTTGGCTTAAAGCTCAACATTCAGAAAACGAAGATCATGGCATCTGGTCCCATCACTTCATGGGAAATAGATGGAGAAACAGTGGAATAAGTGCCAGACTTTATTTTTCTGGGCTCCAAAATGACTGCAGATGGTAACTGCAGCCATGACATTAAAGATGCTTACTCCTTGGAAGGAAAGTTATGACCAACCTTGATAGCATATTCGAAATCAGAGAGATTATTTTGCCAACAAAGGTCCATCTAGTCAAGGCTATGGTTTTTCCTGTGGTCATGTGAAAGTTGGACTGTGAAGAAAGCTGAGCACCGAAGAATTGATGCTTTTGAACTGTGGTGTTGGAGAAGACTCTTGAGAGTCCCTTGGACTGCAAGGAGATCCAACCAGTCCATTCTGAAGGACATCAGTCCTGGATGTTCTTTGGAAGGACTGATCCTAAAGCTGAAACTCCAATACTTTGGCCACATCATGCAAAGAGTTACTCATTGGAAATGACCCTGATGCTGGGAGGAATTGGGGGCAGGAGGAGAAGGGGACAACAGAGGATGAGATGGCTGGATGGCATCACCAACTTGATGGACATGAGTTTGTGTAAAATCCAGGAGTTGGTGATGGACAGGGAGGCCTGGCGTGCTGCAATTCATGGGGTCGCAAAGAGTCAGACACAATTAAGTGACTGAACTGAACTGAACTGAACTGCATGGATAGAGGCTAGAAAGTTTTGAGCAAATACAAATGAAAACCAGTATTTCCATGAAGAGAATTAGAAAGGTGATTCTGGTGAAAACTCAGACAGAAATGATCAGCATGCTATTCAAATCTGGAGGAAAGATAATCCTTTTTATAAAGTGACAAAAATTAACTCCCTCAATTTGTTCATATTCTAGTATGTGGTAGAAGGTAGATGAAACTGGATAGTTAACTGAGGGGATTTCTTTATTTTTTTTTTTTAATTCTTACTCTTTTTTTTTCTTTCTTTTTTTAAAAATTCTTACTCTTTTCTTTCTTTCCTTCTTTCTCTTTAAATCCTTACTCTTTTTTTTCTTTCTTTCTTTCTTTTTTTTTAATTTTACGATATTGTATTGGTTCTGCCATACATCAACATGAATCTGCCTTGGGTATACACATGTTCCCAATGCTGAACCCCCTTCCCACCTCCCTCCCCATACCATCCCACTGGGTCATCCCAGTGCACCAGCCCCAAGCATCATGTATCCCGCATCGAACCTAGACTGGCGATTCATTTCTTATATGACATTATACATGTTTCAATGCCATTCTCCCAAATCATCCCACCCTCTCCTTCTCCCACAGAGTCCAAAACATTGTTCTATACATCTGTGTCTCTTTTGCTGTCTCATATAGGGTTATTGTTACCATCTTTCTAAATTTCATATATATGCTTTAGTATACTGTATTGTTGTTTTTCTTTCTGGCTTACTTCATTCTGTATAATCGGCTCCAGTTTCATCCACCTCATTAGAACTGATTCAAATGCATTCTTTTTAATGGCTAAGTAATACTCCATTGTGTATATGTACCACAGCTTTCTTATCCATTCATCTGCTGATGGACATCTAGGTTGCTTCCGTGTCCTGGCTATTATAAACAGTGCTGCAATGAACATTGTAGTACACGTGTCTCTTTCAATTCTGGTTTCCTCGGTGTGTATGTCCAGCAGTGGGATTGCTGGGTCATAAGGCAGTTCTATTTGCAGTTTTTTAAGGAATCTCCACACTGTTCTCCATAGTGGCTCCACTAGTTTGCTTTCCTACCAACAGTGTAAGAGGGTTCCCTTCTCTCGATACCCTCTTCAGCATTTATTGCTTGTAGACTTTTGGATCACAGGCATTCTGACTGGCATGAAATGGTGCCTCATTGTGGTTTTGATTTGCATGTCTCTGATAATGAGTGATGTTGAGCATCTTTTTACGTGTTTGTTAGCCATCGGTATGTCTTCTTCGGAGAAATGTCTGTTTAGCTTTTGGCCCATTTCACTAGTTTGCTTTCCTACCAACAGTGTAAGAGGGTTCCCTTCTCTCGATACCCTCTTCAGCATTTATTGCTTGTAGACTTTTGGATCACAGGCATTCTGACTGGCATGAAATGGTGCCTCATTGTGGTTTTGATTTGCATGTCTCTGATAATGAGTGATGTTGAGCATCTTTTTACGTGTTTGTTAGCCATCGGTATGTCTTCTTCGGAGAAATGTCTGTTTAGCTTTTGGCCCATTTTTTGATTTAGTTCACTCGCTGAGGCCTGTCCGATTTTTTGCGACCCCATGAATCGCAGCACGCCAGGCCTCCCTGTCCATCACCATCTCCCGGAGTTCACTCAGACTCACGTCCATCAAGTCCGTGATGCCATCCAGCCATCTCATCCTCTGTCGTCCCCTTCTTCTCCTGCCCCCAATCCCTCCCAGCATCAGAGTCTTTTCCAATGAGTCAACTCTTCGCATGAGGTGGCCAAAGTACTGGAGTTTCAGCTTCAGCATCATTCCCTCCAAAGAAATCCCAGGGCTGATCTCCTTCAGAATGGACTAGTTGGATCTCCTTGCAGTCCAAGGGACTCTCAAGAGTCTTCTCCAACACCACAGTTCAAAATTATCAATTCTTCGGTGCTCAGCCTTCTTCACAGTCCAACTCTCATATCCATACATGACCACAGGAAAAACCACAGCCTTGACTAGACAGACCTTAGTCGCCAAAGTAATGTCTCTGCTTTTGAATATACTATCTAGGTTGGTAATAACTTTTCTTCCAAGGAGTAAGTATCTTTTAATTTCATGACTGTAGTCACTATCTGCAGTGATTTTGGAGCCCCCAAAAATAAAGTCTGACACTGTTTCCACTGTTTCCCCATTTATTTCCTGTGAAGTGGTGGGACCAGATGCCATGATCTTTGTTTTCTGAATGTTGAGCTTTAAGCCAAATTTTTCACTCTCCTCTTTCACTTTCATCAAGAGGCTTTTTAGCTCCTCTTCACTTTCTGCCATAAGGGTGGTGTCANTGACACTGTTTCCACTGTTTCCCCATCTATTTCCCATGAAGTGATGGGACTGGATGCCATGATCTTCGTTTTCTGAATGTTGAGTTTTAAGCCAACTTTTTCACTCTCCACTTTCACTTTCATCAAGAGGTTTTTTAGTTCCTCTTCACTTTCTGCCATAAGAGTGCCATCCCATCACTTCAGGGCAAATAGATGGGGAAACAATGGAAATAGTGAGAGACTTTCCTTGGACTCCGGAATCACTGCAGATGGTGACTGCAGCCATGAAATTAAAAGACACTTGCTCCTTGAAAGAAAAGCTATGACGAACCTAGACAGCATATTACAAAACAGAGACATTACTTTGCCAACAAAGGTCTATCTAATCAAAGCTATGGTTTTTCCAGTAGTCATGCATGGGTGTGAGAGTTGGACCATAAAGAAAGCTGAATGCTGAAGAATTGATACTTTTGAACTGTGGTGTTGAAGAAGACTCTTGAGAGTCCCTTGGACTGCAACTAGATCAAACCAGTCAATCCTAAAGAAATCAGTCCTAAATATTCATTGGAAGGACTGATACTGAAGCTGAAGCTCCAATCCTTTGGCCACCTGATGCAAAGAACTGACTCATTAGGAAAGACTCTGATGCTGAGAAAGATAGAAGTCAGGAGGAGAAGGGGACGACATAGGATGAAATGGTTGGATGGCATCAGTGACTCGATGGATATGAGTTTGAGCAAGCTCCGGGAGATGGTGATGGACAAGGAAACCTGGCATGCTGCAGTCTATGGGGTCAGGAGCGACCGAACTGAACTGAACTGAACTGGGGGCCCACTGAGGATTCCACGCCAACCTCACCCTCCTGTCCAGACCCCCCAGACCCTCCCCTGCCTGAAGGCAGTTGAGAGATGACTACGGAGAGTTAGACAAAGACAGGAGGATAGAACCCAAGAATCGTGCAGCCCCTGATGAATTAAGGGGTGTGGGGGATGGATACCAATGGATGTGACATCACAACGGAGAAACAAGTAGCCATAATGCCTTCTGGCAGAGACCCTACCCTTGCCTGCAAGGAAGTCTAGAAAGAAGAGGAATCCAGGATGGATTAGGTCTGCAGAGCGGACACCTGTTTATAGAAATGTGTCCTTTAGTCCAGGGAAAACACCACAGGACAAGCAACCTGGTTTTACAGAAACTCCATAGGAAAAGAAGTGGGGTTGGGGATGGGGTGCTACAGAAGCAGAATGGAGACACCAGCTGGTCTCCGTCTATAGACCGAATCTATGAAGCCAGTAAACACACTAGGAAAACGCAGACGTTGCCGGGTCTGTGCTAGAAGAGTGATGATCTCAGGGAACCCAATTTGATCCCAAGGACATCACAGGACCCAGAGGACTCGAATGGGAGCAAAGGCTGGACGCCACCTGCCCCCGTGTCTCCTGACCTCCAGGCTGACCAGGGAAGGTAGAGAGCATCCTTGTGGGAAGGACACATGCAGTGTTCAAGTGGGGAAACACTGAGGTCATCCGGGTTTATCGTATGATTCTTTCTTCTTTCATCTGTTTGAGATGTTACCTGCTTCTCTGTGAGAAGTAAAAGAAAGCTTTGGAAAACATCATTTTCATGATTTCTCTTTTATTGCCACCTTTGGAAATGGGATGTGTTTAAAAAGCCAAGCATTTACATGAAAACAAAGTAGATCAATTGGTTATATTATGTTGTAAAATTAAAATCATTTTGCTTTAAATCATCCTGTTCTGGTTTATACACAGAAAGCCTAAATCTAGATGAAAAGTCCATGTCCTATGTGGGGCCCGCCCCTTGCTTACCTACAAACCCACACAGGAGGCCCCTCTGGGATATGGGTCAGATGGGTCTCCCGTGTGACAGGGACCTACCATGGCAAGCAGCCACCTCCTTCCAGACCTAACCTGGAGAGAAGTATGTGCACTCTCATGTTTAATCATCTTAGCTCCCTCCTCGGCTCACCGAGGTCACCCCACCCTCAGTATTAGCACCACGGTCACGGCCTCCACAGCCCCCACTCACCCTGACCCCTCCACTGACCGCCCTCCCGCCACGACACCCACGTGGGAGCCCGGGGCAGGGGTGCTGAGGAACTGGCCAGGCTCTGGGCTAATCATCTTAGCTCCCTCCTCGGCTCACCGAGGTCACCCCACCCTCAGTATTAGCACCACGGTCACGGCCTCCACAGCCCCCACTCACCCTGACCCCTCCACTGACCGCCCTCCCGCCACGACACCCACGTGGGAGCCCGGGGCAGGGGTGCTGAGGAACTGGCCAGGCTCTGGGCATGGACCAGTGCTCCCCCCTCAGCCTGGCTGTGCCCCCTCTGCCTGTGTCCTCAGCTCAGGACAGGCGTCTCTCTGAAGGACCGCCCCGCCCCTGCCAGCTTCCTCACTGGCCAGCTTCCTGCTGGCTCTGCCCACAAGCACCCATGGACACAGGAGGCTGGGACCAGGGGCCGGCCCTGCCTCCTCCTGTTTCCAATGGCGTCTGTGGGTCATATAAGTTAAATAAGCAGGGAGACAATATACAGCCTTGACGTACTCCTTTTCCTATTTGGAACCACCTCCTTGCTAACACTTGTTATTTCCCGGTTGTTGATAGTAATCATTTTAATGGGTGTGGTGCATTGGTTTCTTTTGAAAAGTGTGCGTTTGCTGCCTGGTTCCAAAGTTCCCAGGCCTTACTTAGAGCCTGGTTGGAAGAGGAGGGCAGCTGACGGTCTTTGAAGAGATTTCCAGAGTGGCCACTGGAGTGGACCATGGTAGAACTGAAACTCTGCCTGTGGGATGTCTTCAAGGGTGATAGAAAAACTATGTGAGTTGTTTGGAATTGATTTGATTACATGTTTGAGTTCAGTTTTCACAAAATATGCCCTAGGGAAGAACACTGTCAAGCAAAACAGAAGGTCAAGTCAGGGGATTTTCACTTCTGTAGAGATGCTACCTTTCAATGTTTAATGATATATTTCAAATAGTTCATTGGGATCACACATTTGCTAAATACAAAACAAAAACTTCAGCTGGGTCAGCACTGAGTGTATTTGTCTGAGCTCTGCAAATGCGTGTGTATTTAATTATTAAATGTATCTTTTCTCCCCCTGCTTACAGATGTATTAATCAACTCCAGCTGTTGTAACAAAATTCCACTGACTGGGTGGCTTAAACAAAACACATTTATTTTCTTACAGTTCTGGAGGCCAGGAAGTCTTAAGATCAAGGTGCCAGTTGATTTGGTGAGAACTTACTTCCTGGCTTGCAGACAGCTTCTTTTTTTTGAATCTTTCAAACAAAATTTTATTGAAATGTAGTTGATTTTTGAAATATTGTGTTAATTTCTCCTGTACAGCAAAGTGGTTCAGTTATACTTTATACATATCTTCTTTTTCATATTCTTTTCTATTATGAGTTATCATAGGATATTGAATGTAGTTCCCTGTTGCAGACAGCTTCTTGCTGTGTCCTCACATGGCAGAAAAAGAGTGAGTTCTGGGGTCTGTTCATCTTTTTAGAAGGACATGAGCCCTGCTGGACTAAGGCTCCATCCTTATCACACCCATTAACCTTTATCCCCTCCTCTTAGCCGTATCTCAAAATACAGTCACACTGTAGGTTAGCGGTTCAACATTTTTCAAGGGGGAAGATAAATCAGTCCATAGCAAAAGGTAATAGATGCTTCTCACAAAGAACCAAAACATTGCAGAAATAAATAATGGACAAAGTGAAAGTCCCTAGTAATTCTGTCCTCCATAAAAAAACCATTGCTTGTGGTTGATATATGTTCTTCCAAACGTGGTGTGTGTGTCTAACATTGTTTTGGAAACGTGCACTTAAATGCTGAGCATCAATGGAGCTCTTTAAAACCATACTTTTTACTGTGACTTCCCAGGAGACAGCTTCTCAATCTGCTTTTCTTGCAAGAATCAAAGAGTAGTGCCGCTGTGAGGGTCATGGGAGACTCAGCTAAAAGAAAGCCTGGAGTGAATCCCAATAGCCTTTGTGGGAGAGAGTGTCTGAGTCAGAGAGGCTAATCTACACATCAGCCGCGATTTTTGCTCTCTTGAATTGCTATGCTTGCTACTCTGCTCTCAGGAATCATCATAGATCATTCATTCCCTAATAGAGGCACCTCACATGCTCAGTAATAGGTACATGATGCTAGTACACGATGCTCAATTGAGGGACCTGGTTCTGCCCCATAAATACTTGTAAACCAAGAACCGCTGATAAGAGTGAGCACCCACAGGCAGTCTGCCTCATCTCCCAGATGCACCTGCCCATGACCTTGGGGTTGTCCTACCTTTCCTGTATTATTTTAACATTTTTGGGCCATCATCTGAAAGTGAAAGTCACGTAGTCATGTCCGACTCTTTGTGATCCAATGGATTATACGGTCCATGGAATTCTGAGGCCAGAACACTGGAGTGGGTAGCCTTTCCCTTCTCCAGGGGATCTTCCCAAACCAGGAATCAAACCCAGGTCCCCCACATTGCAGGCCGATTCTATACCAGCTGAACCTTCAAGGAAGCCCAAGAATACAGGAGTGGGTAGCCTATCCCTTCTCCAGTGGATCTTCCCAACCCAGGGATCGAACTGGGGTCTCTTGCACTGCAGGCGGGTTCTTTACCAACTGAGCTATCAGGGAAGCTCTCATCATCTGATGGCCTATTCAAATATATGGGTGATTTTTACTATTCATGGTGTGTGCGTACGTGCTAAGTCACTTCAGTCGTGTCTGGCTTTTTGGGACCCTGTGGACTGTAGCCCTGCCAGGCTCTTCTCTCCAGGCAAGTACTGGAGTGGGTTGCCATGCTCTCCTCCAGGGGACCTTCCTGACGCAGGGAGGGAACCTGCATCTCTTATGTCTCCTACATTGGCAGGAGGGTTCTTTACCACTAGCACCACCTGGGAAGCTCTATTCATGGTAGTTATGATCTGTAAAGTTGCCCTTAACACTGAATGAGCAAATTCTGAGCCATCGCTGCTAGAGGAAGTACAGGGTTAGCTTCCTGCAAACCTCTGGTCAGAAGAACTTTGTCAGCCAGTTAATACATAACCTTGTTTAATGTGTGTTTCTGTTTAATGGCATCTTATTTAATTATAGACTGTGGATTAAGTAATACTGAATTCAGTGAACAGCATTATAACTCATGCCCAGAAGGAAGCGTATCTAACACTTGTGTTTTCTCTGTGTCTTCCTCACAACTTTCTTACACTTAGAAATGCTAGACAGTGCTTCAGCACTGTGTCATTTTAAACAGTGAAATCACCAAGCAAAAACACAAAATATAAAAAAGTGGAATGAAATAGGCCACATAAAGGACATTTGTTTAGTGTAAGAGCTGCAACGAGGAGGCACAGGGTATCTTTGTTAGACCTTGGCTGAGATGGCTTGGCATGCCAGGTGGCTCAACCTTTTTTCTGCTCTGTGTGCATATTTGTGAGTGATTGTGAAGGTGCTGCGGGTATTGATTTTGGGGTTCCAAATGCATTTTAGCAAGTAGGAGAATTTGCGAATATGAAATCTGCAAATAATGAAACTTGCACTTTATCTCCAGCTTGGGGAGAGGGAAACCTTTGAAAGAGCAGCAGGTAGGGACCAGAAACACTGGACCCAGAACCAGGTGATGACCTGGGATCTAGGCTGGCTCGCCCCCAGGTACCTGTGTGCTGATGGGCAAAACCTGTTTACTATGTCTTTTTTTTTCAGTTGAAGTATAATTGCTTTACAATGTTGTGTTAATTTATGCTGTACAATGAAGTGAGTCAGTTATATGTATACAAAATCCCCTCCCTCCTGGGCCTGCCTTCCCCACCCTCTCCCAGCCCTCTAGGTCATCACAGAGCGCTGAGCTGAGCTCCCACTGCGATGCGGCTACTTCTCACTAGCGGTCTGTTTCACACATGGTGGTGTATATACGTGAGTCCTACGCTCCCAGTTTGTCCTGCCCTCTCCTTCCCCGCTGCCATGTCCATATGTCTGTCCTCTACGTCTGTGTCTCTATTCCTGCCCTGCACATAGGTTCATCTGTACCATTTTTCTAGATTCCACATATATGCATTAATAGCCTTTGTCCCATCGTTTATAAGTAAGGCGGTTTAAGCTTAATTACATCTGAGGTCCTTTTTACTTCTGCAGTTTGGTGATTCTGAGTTGTGCTCTCAGATGGAAGCCCCGTGGGTATACCATGAATCACTGTGTTCATCTGCTGCTTTGTGTTAAAGAGATCATCACCTTTGTCTCTGTGCCAACCCCCTGCCCTTCCCCCGCCCCCGTGGCACTGTGCCTTCTCATGTCAAAATCTTTGGCCTCACCATAAAGTGCAGGAAAAAGGTTTTCATACGTTGACTTGTAAAGTAGTAGCCTAGATTGCAACTGCATCAAGACCGCAGTGACAAAAGAGACTTTAGCATATAAGATAAATATACAGTTCTTGAGCCGAGGGTACCTTTTCCAAGAGAAGCAGCAATGGAAGGTGCTTAGCATGACTGCAGGGTAATAGAGGTGAGTGGTCTGGTTAGCTCTTCATGGTGGAATTTGTGTAGTTTTGCTCAGCAGGTAAAATGGCAAGAATAATTTGGCAACATTTTTAGATGGAAAATATCCAAGACTGGGACACAATGCCATGTGTACTGTAAAGTGAAATTATTTGTTAGAGGAATTAATGAACACTCAGCGTATGTATCTTCAGCCAATAATGTTTAATTAGAGTGGGAAATGTTGTCACGACAAACACAGGTTTACCAGGTCATCCAGTAATTAAATAAAATATTATGCACTAGGAATTCTCATTTTTCCTTCTCATAACTACGAGGGAAGGTGCTGAGGATGGGCTGAAGAGGAAGGTGACCCTTCCAGGTAGGCAGGTGAGAAAGCCACCCAGGAACATCCTGAAATTCCTGCTTTCTACCATATTTTTAATTAACTTGGCTCAGTTCCCATTGGAAGGCGAAGAAAATCCATAATGTGTTAGAGGGCTTTATTTTTCTTCTCAAATCAGAACCCAATTTATCACTGCCAGGTAAGAAGTGAAAAGGTCATCTTCTCACTTTGAAATTTTGGAATCACTTAATAGCTAATTTGTACTGCTGATTACTACCTTTCACTTCTGTAATTATTTTGAAATATTGTCCTCCTGCTATTGTTAATGACTAAGACAGGCAACAATAAAACATGGCTTTAAGTTCCATTTGGTTAGCCTGGCAACTGTGCCACGTTGAAGTGACTGGCAGAGAAAGATTTGCGATTTCACTCAGCTTTGCTGGGTTGGTGACAGAAAATCAGCAGCTGAAACATTATTTGCATTTTCCTGTTCTGGAACGGCTTTTCATTAATATTGTGTATGGCAACTCTCTTCTTGGCTGAGCACCAGCAGTAATGAAGTTAATCAGACTTCCCCCACTATTCTAATTGTTTTTGTGGTCCCCAGATAAATCTGCAACACCTGTTGGCTTAATCAAATATCTATGGCCCGTCTGGAGCCCACTCACCAGCCGTGTGGCCAGAGAGCTTAGGAGAAGTCTTGGTCAAAATAGAACTAATTTGACGACAGCTTGGGAAGATTTTCAGTGCTATGGTTCTGGAATGAAATTTTTGTGACCCTAGCTATGGTGGCTTGGGCTTTTAAGACATTTTGGTGAAATTTTACATGTTGACCTTAGACAGACAATCATGTTGGCAGGATGTAGAAAATACCAGAAAAGTTTTCTTGTCCCAGATTTTTCCCAAGCGGGAGCTAAAGAGCTAGATTCCTTAAAATCCTTAATCATTCCCTTAAAATCCAAGGGCTCCTCTGGTTCTTAAGAATGCCCTATTTATGAGCAAATATCTCCAGAAAGTCCAGCATTTTAAACATTTATCAACTACCACCTCACCTATGCATCTAGCCTTGATAGAGCTCTGGTGAGGGAGAGAGGGCCCCCGAAAAAGGGACAAGTTGAGAACAAACTTACCTTTGCAAAAAAAATTACCTCTGTCATTTTGCTTGGGGTAAACATTTCTCATAACATTTGAGGGGGTTATTATAGTTGTCTTTTATTGATGCACTTTATACATTATATAAATTTACTGATTTTATTCAAATAGATTGAGGTGGCTACTACAAGATATAAGGGAAATTAATAGATGCTTGCTCCTTGAAAGGAAAAGTTATGACAAACCTAGATATTGTATGAAAAAGCAAAGACATAATTTTGCTGATGAAAGTCTATATAGTCAAAGCTATGACTTGTAGTCATATACGGATGTGAAAGGTGAATCATAAAGAAGGCTGAACACCAGAGAATTGATGCTTTTGAATTGTAGTGCTAGAGAAGACCCTTGAAAGTCCCTTGGACAGCAAGGAGATCAAGCCAGTAAACCCTAAAGGAAATCACCTTGAATATACATTGGAAGGACTGATGCTGAAGCTGAAGCTCCAGTACTTTGGCCACCTGATGTGAAGAACTGACTCATTGGAAAAGACCCTGATGCTGGGAAAGATTGAAGGCAAAAGGAAAAGAGGGTGGAAGAGGATGAGATGGTTAGATAGTATCACTGATTCAATCTGGTGTTGGAGAAGACTCTTGAGAGTCCCTTGGACTGCGAGGAGATCCAACCAGTCCATCCTAAAGGAGATCAGTCCTGGGTGTCCATTTGAAGGACTGATGTTGAAGCTGAAACTCCAATACTTTGGCCACCTGACATGAAGAGCTGACTCATTGGAAAAGACCCTGATGCTGGGAAATATTGAGGGCAGGAGGAGAAGAGGACGACAGAGGATGAGATGGTTGGATGGCGTCATTGACTCTGTGGACATGGGTTTGGGTGGACTCTGGGAGTTGGTGATGGACAGGGAGGCCTGGCGTGCTGCGGTTCATGGGGTTGCAAAGAGTCGGACATGACTGAGTGACTGAACTGAACTGAACTGACTCAAAGGACGTGAGTTTGAGCAAACTCCAGGAGATGCTGAAGGACAGGGAAGCCTGGTGTGCTGCAGTCCATGGGGTCACAAAGAGTTGGACATGACTTAACGACTGAATAACTACTAGGTATAAGTGGGAAGACAGATTTGATATAGATTTTGCCAGATGGAGGTTTGAATATGGAATATATAGAAGTATAGAATTTGAGAGGTGTGGTTTGGGGTAACTTAGAAGTGATGGACTGAAGGGTTAGCATAGTATGAGATTCATTTGCTGTGAGATAGAAGTGATAACATCAGAGGCCATAATATCTTTGATTGTTTTCCAGCATTAATCATTACCATCTGTCAGCTGCAGAGAGGCTTCATGGCACTGGGGAACAAGTATAGCATTTGGAATAATAAATATAATAGCTTCTGCTTATTATGCTGTTGCTTCTAAGCTGTTATTGGACTCAGTTCTTTACATGCATTATCTCATTTCCCTCCTCTGATGGAGGCACCATGATGAATCCATCTTACAGGCAAGGTAGTTAAGTAAATTCTACATGGTTGCACAACTAGAAAATGGCAGAGTTACTGAACTCTAGTTTCAGACTCAAGTTTATTTAGTTATTTATTTGCCCTAGCCCTTTGTTCCAGCATGCAGGATCTTAAGCTGTGGCATGTGGGATCTAGTTCCCTGACCAGGGAGCTAACCTAGGCCCCCTGCCTTGGTAGCATGGAGTTGTAGCCACGGGCCCACTAGGGAAGTCCCCATACTCAAGTTTCTTTGTCTGCAGGGCCCACATCCCTAACCAGTATGTTGCTGTTTTGAGGAGTCCAGAAAGTTCTTTCTCTCGGTAACAGGAAAAGGAATAGTCATATTGTAAGTAATAACAGGAAGGCTTATATGTATTAGAGGGCTACCTAGGTGGCACTGGTGATAAAGAACCTGCCTTTCAATGCAGGACATTAAGAGATGCAGAGTCAATCCCTGGATCAGGAAGATCCCCTGGAGGAGGAAATGGCAACCTTCTCCAGTACTCTTGCCTGGAGAATCCCATGACAGAGGAGCCTGGCAAGCTGCAGTCCATGGGGTCACAAAGAGTTGGACATGACTGAAGCGATTAAATACACACACACATGCACACACATATGTATTAGAAAAGCCAAAAAGAAAAAAAAATGCTGAGAAATAAAGGGCTTGAATTTGTTGCCGTTGTCATAGAATAGATACAGGTCTTCCAAGTATCCTACCCTGGTACTTCTAGCTACATCAGTAGCCATTTCATTCTCCATCCTGCTCACTCGAGGCGTTTAGTCCCACCAGGCTCTGGGGAGACCCCTCCCAGGAGGGCTTAGCTACTGAAGGTAGAGAAGGACACCCTAAAATGATTCCCTTCCACTTGGCCTTCTAATACTTTTCTCCAAGTCTGTGATGTGGTCATGAGTGTGTACGGGTGCATTGGGAAGAGTCTAGCTCTGTGGATGCCGGCCTTTGAAAACACAGCTTCTCTGCTCCTGAAAGTGAAAGTGAAGCCGCTCAGTCGTGTCCGACTCTTTGCGACCCCATGGACTGTAGTCTACCACATTCCTCCATCCATGGGATTTTCCAGGCAAGGGGGGTTGCCATTTCCTTCTCCAGAGGATCTTCCTGACCCAGGGATCGAACCCAGGTCTCCTGCATTGTAGACAGATGCTTTACCATCTGAACCACTAGGAAAGTCCCAGTCTCTGGTCCTACTCCTTTTAAAAAATTAATGAATAAACTTTATTTTTTAGAGAAGTTTTGGACTTATAGAAAAATTAGAGCTGAAGGTCAGAGTTCCTGTATTATGCTCCCCTGCACTGCCCACCTATGCCCCAGTTTCCCTTATTATTAACCTCTTGTATTAATGTGGTACATTATAACAATTGGTGAACCAGTATTGATGTATTATTATTATTAGCTCAAGTCTGAATTTTACATCAGGACTCACTCTTTGTTTTATAATTCAGATGGTTTTGATGAATGTAAAATGACACATAGCTACTATTCCAGCATCATATAGCATAGTTTCACCACCTTAAAAATCCTTTGTGCTCCATCTATTCATCACTCTTTCTTCCTCTTAAACTGTTAACCATTGTCTCTATAGTTTTGCTTTTAACAGAATGTAGTTAAAAGTTGGAACCATATAACGTGTAGCCTTTCCAATCTATCTTTTTAACTTAGCAATATACATTTTAAGGTCCCTCCATGTCTTTTTGTGGCTTGACAGTTCATTTCCTTTTATCGCTGGTATTATTCAGTGCATCACAGCTTATCTATTAACTATTGAAGGGCATCTTTGTTGCACCAGTTATTGGCAATTATGAATTAGGCTGCTACAAACATTTGAGTGCAGGTTTTTGTGTGGACATGTTTTCAACTTGTTTGGATAAATACCAAGGAGCCAGACTGTTGGACTGTGTGGTAAGAGTAAGGAACTGCCCAACTGTCTTCCAAATTGTCTGTATCATTTTGCATTCCCACTGGTAATGGATGAGAGAGTTCCTGTTGCTCCGCACCCTTGTCAGCATTTGGTGTTGTCAGTGTGTTGGATTTTGGGCTTTCTGATTGCTGTGTAGCTGAATTACATTGTTGTTTTAATTTGCATTTCCCCAATGACATACAATGTGGAACGTCTTTTTATATGCTTATTTGTCATCTGTATAGTTTCTCTGGTGAGATATCTAGATCTTTGGCCCATTTCTAAATTTTTTACTTTTGTTTTTATACTGTTGAATTTTACAAGTTCTTTGTATATTTTGGATACTGGTCCTTTATCAGATATGTGTATTGCAAGTATTTTCTCCCAGTCTCTGGTTTGCCTTTTCTTTCTTTTAATGGTTCCACTTTTTAAAGATGCTTAGATTTCCATTTCTGGGTGAAGTAGCCTGGAATTGTTTCCAAGAAAGCACTGGCTTTAACATTCTTTTCTCCACCCTCTCTTTTTGCAGAGCTGTGTCCGCTTTGAGATTTCTAGTAGGCAGCTTGTGTTATATTTCATATCCAATATTGTGGTCGTTTTCTCCTTTGGAGAAGGAAAGTTTAGGAATCAAGTTTAATTGAACAAATGTTTGTTAGATTTCTGTTATGTGTGCTGCACCCAGGAGGGTGCTGGGGTGATGATGGTGGGGGAAGTTCCTCGTCCTTGGGGAGCTTACAGTTGAGTGGAAGAGACATAAGGAACCAACTGCAGCCCGTGTGGAAAGGAAAATGGAAAGGGAAGGGGGAAAGTTCTAGCAGGCAGTTAAATATTTGGATCTGAAGGTCGAAAGTTTAGGTCTGGAAATGGGATTTTTATCTCTTTTATAGGTAGTTTAAGTGTAAATAGAGAATGGCAAGGAAGAGTGATATATTTCGATTAGTGTCTTTTAAAGCCATGAATTCAGCAGCATCATCATGAAAATTCAAAAGTCTTTATTTAGGTAGCAAGTAAGGGTGTTATACAAGAGTCAGGCCTGACTTGGCAAATAAACAGCAACAACAAGGGTGATTCACAGATGGCTTTACATGCGGCTAATCCGAACAAACTCCCAGCTCTAACATTGTATGGGCAGGCAGTTACTGTCTGCCCATACTTTTAAGATATAGCTTTTAAGGTTATATCAAGGTTTTCTTGACTCACTTTAATCAAAGGATGTGACTACTGATGTCATGTTGCTCACAGTTTTCAAGGAAGTCTATATGTTTTTGTGTTATTTTATATTGGTATTTAAATAATAAATAGGAAATCAGTACACCGATCAGTCACTTAAGATTAACAAAGAATGTGCTATCCATTCTTATGTCCAAAATATTTATATTTGAGGTTTGACTCTCTAGGTGGGGTTGATCCATGTGAAATGTCTCAATTGTGAAATTTGTTGCTTCGGGTGTTGGTGATGTCAGATACCACCGTGGTTTCCAGGTTAGCACTAAGTAGGTGAGTCTGTTTTGAGCAAGAGTGTTTGCACCTGTACATACATGTATACTGAGTGTGTGTGTGTGTGTGTGTGTGTGTGTGCGTGCGTGCTCAGTCTTGTCTGACCCTTTGCCACCCCATGGACTGTAGCCTGCCAGGCTCCTCAGTCCATGGAGTTTTCCAGTCAAGAATATTGGAGTGGGTTGCCATTTCCTTCTCTAGGGGATCTTCCCAACCCAGGGATTGAGCCTATGTCTTCTATGTGTCCTGCACTGGCAGGATTTTTTATCACTGAGCCACCTGAGAAGCTCTACAAATATATACATAATGAATATGGAGGAATATATAGCACATCAGTTCAGTTCAGTTGCTCAGTCGTGTCCGGCTCTTTGCGACTCCCTGAATCACAGCACGCCAGACCTCCCTGTCCATCACCAACTCCCGGAGTTCACTCAGACTCGCGTCCACTGTCGTCCCCTTCTTCTCCTGCCCCCAATCCTGTATTATGTATTATATTATAAAATAATTGTATATTACATAATGAAAATTTATAAAATTGATATAAATATAATCACAACATATTTATACAGTATAAAAATTGTATGTACATATATTATATATGCTAGAATATATAAAATACACATATACCCAGTTACAGCTCCCCCTCCTTGGTCCTTCAGCTCAGTTGCTATTACACTACCCCTTTTGGTTGCCTTAGCCACACCTTTGTATGAGGTAGCACCTTTGTAAATAAGCTCTGCTCAAATTATCCTATTTTGAGAGTGCTATTTCCTTGTGGGACATTTTCCTTGTGAGCTGGTGGTTTGGGCCAGTTCTGTTCCTAGTTGCTGCTGAGTTTTCCCAAGAAAGGACAGAAGACGATCATATCTTCATGTGAACTCAGTAATGCCATGTGCGCTGTTCCTGTTTTCAAGATCTTGTGATAAGTTAGAGACCAGCATGATTTTTCAGTTTTAGCACTGAGGGATTCTGGGAGATAACAGTTGTATGGGATCAGGGGCATGGTATTGGGCAGGAGAGGGAAACCTGGGAGAAATGGAGAATACTGTTTGCAACCTGGAGTCATTCTAGGAAAAGGAGGAACTTCCCACTGGAATGGTCTGAGCTGGGGGACTGGTCAAGGCAGTAGCCAAGGCATTTCCAGGCTTATTTCTCTGTCGTGTCCTGCAGACCACTTGGGCAGACCAATTCATGGAACTTCTGCTATGTGACATGAAGGCAGCCACCTCTATTTCTGCATTTGATGCTGCTTGGAAGGTCTTTTTCTTGTTCTCTCATCTTCTTTCAAGAGAGCTGTCTTTAATCTGGGTCATTATGACAAACATTCTTTTCCCAGATCTTTTTGAGCAATGAATTCAATAAATCAAGAATCAGTCAAGCTTCTGCTGTCCGAGCTGGGAAAGCTTGCGGTGATTCCTCCATGCCACGGTTCTCAGTCTTGGCCAGTTAGCCGAACTATAGGAGGTACTTTCAGAAATCCCCATCAGGGCTGATCTGGTGCAGAAGCTCCAAGCCAGAGGTGACCCCAGGAACATGCCCCCCAAGTTCCCGCCACTCTGAAAATTTGTGGAGATCTTAGGCATAGCTTTGGACTTGCCACAATTTGTGAGTAGAAAAAAAAAAAATCCCAGTTCGCATCTGGATCCTGTGCCCTCCTTTGACAGATAAAGAAACCAACGCCCACAGAACAAGATCACATCCTTGGACACATGCCCCAGCTTGGACCAGAGACCAGGTCTCCCAGCTCCAGTCTGCCTCCCCCAGGTGTCGCCGAGTTAACAAATTTTGAGGCGAGAGCTGGTGAAGAGGACGTCAGGCACGTTCTGGTATCAGCTTAGTTTACCCTGGTCGGTCTGCAGAATCCACTCTCGACTTTGCTTGCGAGAAGAGGGAAACTCCTGCTCCTTCCACTTCCGGTGCAGGTGTGTCTCCTCCTCACAGAAGCCAAGCATGAGGTGGAACGCAGTGCAAAGACCATGTAGTACAGATGAGTGGAAGTGGGGGGAAGCCATCTCTTTTGCTTTCCTCCCCTCTTTTTTATGTTGCTGCTGTCTAATAATTCTCCTTTGTAGCAACCTATCAAGCATATTACCAAGCAAAGCGGCAGCACCTTTTTGGGAGAATAAGAAAAACTCAACTTTGAGTTAAATCCTTTGTATATATATGGCTTTTCAGAAAGGATAGTAGGTCGCTGGCTAATGATATGTATTTGACCAGTGAATTTTACACTGTTAATGAGGTGGGTCAGAAGAGCCATTTAAAAAAATGCTTTAGTTATGAACATGATATGCATATTTTTGGAGAGAAAAGAGCTTTATGTTGATAAATTGAAATGGGAAGAGCCTCGGCAGAAACACTGATAACCCTGAAAGAACTCCTGAATGTGGTATAAATGTTACTGCTGGTGACAGAAAATTAAATGAGTTTGAAATAAAAATAATTAATTTTATTGCTTCCTGGTTAAAGAGACGGAGAGCACAGATGCTCCCTGACCACTGTGAGATCTGTAATTTAGTTGTGACAGATTTCCATAAATGGGGCTTTAGAGCTGGATTTTATATATTAAAAATTGAGTGCCACGGATAAAAAGCCATTCCAGTTTCAATTACTTGGGCCTTTATGGTCGATGTGGTGAATATTTAATGGCCAGGAGTGCAGAGCTGTTTTCACAGGTACTATATATTCACTTAACTTGACTGACTGGTTCTCTGGGGGATCTCTTTCTTCCAGTTGGAAATCTTATTGAGAGCACAGACTCTTCTGTTGTCCCCAAACTCTGGTGTTTCCCACGAATCGGTATGGCAAAGGCGTCTTTTGCTTGCCAGAGAGAGGAGAGGGATGTGGCACCTCTGGGTATTGGTGCTTTAGACCACAAAGTGGACCCTTACTCTTGGAGTGTAGTTCTTCCAGGAGGGTGTGTGCTGTTGGCTCTTGTCCATTTTTTTGGTTTGTTTTAAAAAAAGTTCCAGTGGAAATAGTTTTTATGTTGATAAATTGAAATGGGAAGAGCCTCGGCAGAAACACTGATAACCCTGAAAGAACTCCTGAATGTGGTATAAATGTTACTGCTGGTGACAGAAAATTAAATGAGTTTGAAATAAAAATAATTAATTTTATTGCTTCCTGGTTAAAGAGACGGAGAGCACAGATGCTCCCTGACCACTGTGAGATCTGTAATTTAGTTGTGACAGATTTCCATAAATGGGGCTTTAGAGCTGGATTTTATATATTAAAAATTGAGTGCCACGGATAAAAAGCCATTCCAGTTTCAATTACTTGGGCCTTTATGGTCGATGTGGTGAATATTTAATGGCCAGGAGTGCAGAGCTGTTTTCACAGGTACTATATATTCACTTAACTTGACTGACTGGTTCTCTGGGGGATCTCTTTCTTCCAGTTGGAAATCTTATTGAGAGCACAGACTCTTCTGTTGTCCCCAAACTCTGGTGTTTCCCACGAATCGGTATGGCAAAGGCGTCTTTTGCTTGCCAGAGAGAGGAGAGGGATGTGGCACCTCTGGGTATTGGTGCTTTAGACCACAAAGTGGACCCTTACTCTTGGAGTGTAGTTCTTCCAGGAGGGTGTGTGCTGTTGGCTCTTGTCCATTTTTTTGGTTTGTTTTAAAAAAAGTTCCAGTGGAAATAGTTTTAGAATTTTTTGATCATAAAAGCACCTGTCAGCTCTCCATCCAAAGATATCTGCTTTTAATATTTATTTATTGGCTACACTGGGTCTTCATTTCTCTGTGCAGGCTTCTCCTAATTGTGACAAGCGGGGGCTACTCTCTCATTGAGGCAGACAGGCTTCTCATTGCCATGCCTTCTCTTGTTGCAGAGCGTGGCACTAGGCATGTGGGCTCTGTAGTTGCTGCGAGTGGGCTTTGTTGCCCTGAGGCATGTGAGATCTTCCTGGACCAAGGATCGAACCCATGTCTTCTGCATTGGTAGGCAGATTCCTAACCACTGGACAACAGGGAAGTCCCTGCTGTTAATATTTTTATGTATAATCATTCAAGATTCTTTCTTATGCTAAAAGATATCTGAATCTACACACATATATTTAAATACAAACATTGTACCATGTAATATACATACTTTTGACACATGCTTTTTGTGGACATACTTTGTTAATGCTATGGGTTTTTTTTTTATGCTTGCATTGCATTTCATTGTAGGGACTGTCTGTAATTTATAAAATCAACATCTGGGTAAATGTTTGGGTTATTTTCATTTTTTTATAGATTGTATATCCTTAGACCTGTATCTTTATAGATTTCCTTAGGACAGGAATTTCTGGGAAATTAGTGTGCAATCTTTCAAGGTTCTAAAACATTTTATTCTACTGCCCTCTACAAAATATTTTAACCTTTGCCAAGAGAAGTGGGAACTCGTAATAATTTACGTTCCCTTAATTGCTTAGGTTTTTGTTTTCCCACTTGTGTTTATTCTGTGTTTACTAGAAGAGCAGCTCATACAGGTTGAGATGTTCATCTGTTTTGTTTCTTTTCTATCTTGCATTCCTAGAAGAGTGCTTGACACACTGAAGAAGGAGCTCAAATATTTGTTGGATGTTGAGTGAATTACCTTTCCTGTTCTTTGCTCATTTTTTCCCTAAAAGGTGCTCATCTTTTTATCATTGCTTTTGTAGAGCATTTTATATACTAAATTATCTCTTTCTCATTTGTAAGGCAGATATTTTTTCCCAGTTTCTTTTTATATTTTTAAAAATTAATTTAATTGGGGGCTGATTACAATATAGTAGTGGTTTGACTTCGAGAATTTAAAGTTGTGCTTGTGGAAATAACCCAGGTCTCCTGCATTGCAGTCGGATTCTTTACCAGCTGATCCACCAGGGAAGCCCAAGCATACCGGAGTGGGTAGCCTATCCCTTCTCCAGTGGATCTCCCCAATCCAGGAATCGAACTGGGGTCTCCTGCTTTGCAGGCGACTTCTTCACCAGCTGAGCTACATGATAAGCCCAATATTTATTTTTTTATTTTTATTTTTTTTAATTTTTTTTGTATTTATTTTTTTACACAAACTCCCAAACATGAACCCCCCTCCCACCTCCCACCCCACATCATCCCTCCAGATCATCCCCATACACCAGCCCCAAGCGTCCTACATCCTGCATTGAACCTGGACTGGCAATTCATTTCTTACATGATAGTATACAAATTTCAATGCTATTCTCCCAAATCATCCCACCCTCTCCCTCTCCCTCTCCTTCTCCCTCAGAGTCCATAAGTCCGCTCTACACATCTGTATCTCTTTTGCTGTCTTGCATACAGGGTCCTCATTACCATCTTTCTAAATTCCATATATATGTGTTAGTATACTGTATTGGTGTTTTTCTTTCTGGCTTACTTCACTCTGTATAATTGGTTCCAGTTTCATCCATCTTATTAGAACTGATTCAAATGTATTCTTTTT
>SJYX01000368.1:547372-557554 GCA_006410675.1 Oreotragus oreotragus
GTGTGGAGAAAAGGGAACCCTTTTACACTGTTGGTGGGAATGCAAACTAGTACAGCCACTATGGAGAACAGTGTGGAGATTCCTTAAGAAATTGCAAATAGAACTGCCTTATGACCCAGCAATCCCACTGCTGGGCATACACACCGAGGAAACCAGAATAGAAAGAGACACATGTACCCCAATGTTCATTGCAGCACTGTTTATAATAGCCAGGACATGGAAACAACCAATATTTATTTTTACAGCATTGATTGTATACATTTTTTTTTAGTTTTACTTTTCCTATTCAGCTTGTGGAAAGACGTCTTAATTCCAGAAAGATAAGATCATTCTAAATCAAGAATGATTGCAGCTTTGATTTTTTTCTAGTTACTTTTAGTGACTTCGTTTCAAACCTTTAAGTAGTTAAATTGCCTGAACATGTTTTGACAAAAGGTAGAGATTGACCTGAAGATTTTTCTCTCTATCTATCGTAATCTTTCCTTCCCCCATGGCTGTAAGACCTTTGAAGACAGGGAGCTGGAAGGAGGGAACTAACATTAAATTGGGGAGCTATTTTCCAGATGTGTGACGTTTGCTGTATAGATTTCCTGACCTAGCTGTACAAGGTAGATGTGAGCTTCAGCTTGCAGATGAGGAGACGAGGCAAGAGGTAAGATGTTTGTAAATGTAGTCACGTGAGTTCACTTAATAAACTCGGGCTCTCAGCCCTGAGCCCCTACTCTTTGCAAAGCATTCAACTGTCTCATCTGTGCTTCCTCCCTCGGTCTCTGTGTGTCACAGTACCCAAGTATTCTGCCCAGTAGTGGGGCCACAGTCACGCAACAGTGCTATAGCTGACCTGCTAAGCCATTAAAAACTGAAATTCTTAAGAAGTTTAGAGAAAAGTAGTATTTTGGTGCAGGAAGCAAAGATGTATTTATAGCCTCCCTTTCTATCCCTAAAACCTGGCTGAGTCCTTCAAACATATTTTTCTTGGCTTCTAGACTTGATGTTGCCAAAGACAAGTGCAGTAATTGGCAGCAGAGAGTTTGAATTTTAAAGTACTTAACATGGGATGAAGGTTATCGTGTAGAAAATGAGGATAATGATTATTATTTCAGATGTGTAAAATGCATTCAAAGTCATAAATGTTTGGCAGTTCTAGGATGGCAAACACTATTATTTTATTGTTAAAACACAATTTGCTCCATTGAGTTGAGGCCCAGCTCTTAAGGTGATGCTATTAAAGAGCAATGTTTTGTTCCATAGTTGTGCTTTGTGTGTATTTTTTGTGCAACAGCAGTATTTGATCATAATGCTTTTTTCTAAACTGTGAGCTAAAGGTGAACAATCACTTGAGTATACTTTTAATGAAGCTTAGAATTTAAATTCTGCAGCAGTGTTAATCTGACAAGGCAACACCCTAACACCTAAAGCAATGAAAAACAATCACATTTTTAGAGGCTGTGTTCATGCATATTGGCACATGAATTTGCATTTTTATATTCATTTATATTAATGATTGGGCACAGTTAATTTGAGACATAAACTTGTACAAAAATAATTTTGGCTTTATAAGAATAAAATATGTTATCAGTTCACTTCAGTTCAGTTGCTCAGTAGTGTCCGACTCTTTGCGACCCCATGAATCGCAGCACGCCAGGCCTCCCTGTCCATCACCAACTACCACAGTTCACCCAAACTCATGTGCATCGAGTTGGTGATGCCGTCCAGCCATCTCATCCTCTGTCATCCCCTTCTCCTCCTGCCTCCAATCCCTCCCAGCATCAGGGTCTTTTCCAATGAGTCAGTTCTTTGCATCAGGTGGCCAAAGTATTGGAGCTTCAGCATCAGTCCTTCCAATGAATATTCAGGACTGATTTACTTTACGATGGACTGGTTGGATCTCCTTGCAGTCCAAGGGACTTTTAAGAGTCTTCTCCAACACCACAGTTCAAAAGCATCAATTTTTCAGCCCTCAATTTTCTTTATACTCCAACTCTCACACCCATACATGACTACTGGAAAAAACCATAGCCTTGACTAGACAGACCTTTGTTGGGAAAGTAATAGCTCTGCTTTATAATATGCTGTCTAGGTTGATCATAACTTTTCTTCCAAGGAGTAAGAGTTTTTTAATTTCATGGGTGCAATCACCATCTGCAGTGATTTTGGAGCCTCCCCCCAAAAGTCTGACACTGTTTCCACTCTTTCTCCATCTATTTGCCATGAAGTGATGGGACCAGATGCCATGATCTTCGTTTTCTGAATGTTGAGCTTTAAGCCAACTTTTTCACTCTCCTCTTTCACTTTCATCAACAGGCTTTTTCGTTCCTCTTCACTTATAAGTATCTTATTTTTGTAATTATAAATAATATATCACGAATATAAAATAAATCATATATAATGGATTTTAGAAAACAAATACTACATAAATATCTATATTATATAATATCTATATATATTTATAATATATTTATATATATCTATAATATATATTATATATTAAGTAATTATGTAATTATTATTATTATGCCAGGGATTCTCCTGGCAAGAATACTGGAGTGGGTTGCTAACCTGAGTCTCCTGCGTCTTCTGTATTGGCAGGTGGCTTCTAGCGCCACCTGGGAAGCTCTTATTATTATGAAAAGTGATAATCATGTCCGACTCTTAGTGACCCCCATGGACTGTAGCCCACCAGGCTCCTCTGTCCATAGAATTCTCCAGGCAAGAATACTGGAGTGGATATCCATTCTCTTCTCTAGGGGATCTTCCCAACCCAGGGATTGACCCTGGGTTTCCAGCAATCCAGGTGGATTTTTTACCATCTGAGCCAAGAGGAAAGCCCCAATTACTATTATAAATCTTGGTATAAACAACCAATTCCAAAAAACATAAATACAAAGAAAAAAATGATAAATGGACTTCATCAAAATTAAAATATATACTTTCAGAAAGACACTGTCAAGAAAATGGAAAGCTAGTCATGCAAGGAGAAAATAACTGCAAAAAATGCCACCATATCATCTTTTAATTCTAAAATGTAATTATTATTGATAGTCTACTTGACATAATTTATAATTATTAACTTATAAATTTAGAATGTTAAATTTGTAACATTTAAAAATGTTAGATAAATTTTAAAAATTATAAAAATAATTATTACTACTCTCGAGAGTGACAATCATTGCCATAAAACCTCCAACACAGTTGCTACACTCCCATCATCTCAGGGGAACCCATTCCATCTTTAAGATTTTTTAAAAATATTTTTAAAGTATGGCAATACCAATATAATTGTAAAGAAATTAGCAGCCAATTAAAATAAATTTAAATTAAAAACACAAACCAAAAAAACATTTATCGGGGTATGGTTGATTTACAATGTTGTGCAAGTTACTGCTGCACAGCAAACTTAATCAGTTATGCATGTAATATATCCACTCTTTTAAAAATTATTTTCCCATATAGGTCATTACGGGGCTTCCCTGGTGGGTCAGAGGTTAGAGCATCTGCCTCCAGTGCGGGGGACCTGGGTTTGATCCCTGGGTCGGGAAGATCCCCTGGAGAAGGAAATGGTAACCCACTCCAGTATTCTTGCCTGGAGAATCCCATGGCTGGAGAAGCCTGGTAGGCTACATACAGTCCATGGGGTCGCAAAGAGTTGGACACGACTGAGCAACTTCACTATTCACTATAGGTCATTACAGAGTATTGGGTAGAATTTCCTGTACTATACAGTAGGTCTTTATTGATTATCATATTTTATATATGGTAGTGTGCGTATGTCAATCCGTCTTTAAGAATGATGACAACAGTGTTACAGACCTGGGACAGAGACCTCTGAACAGACGCTAAGTGATTTATGTAAACGAATGTGTATAACACACAACATTTTTGCACTGATGAACCAGGTAGCATACGGGATTCATCCTCAGACATTTTGTATCAGTTTGCTTATCTTTTTATCAGTTTTGTTTTGCAACCTTTTATTTATTTTCATTACTTTCTCCTGGATGTTTTCCATCTTTCTTAAACATCTCGGTCTAAAGTTTGTTGATATTCCGCTGATAATAGTCTGAATTCAATGAGAAGAGAAACATTCCACATTCAAAGGGGGGAAAAAAAGCAGTTTCTTGGGATGCGATTGGCACCTAAGCAAAATACTGGCTCATTTCTTCAGAAGTGTGAAGGTAAACAAGTCACTTAATAAGAAAGCTCAGCTCGCCATTAAGCAGGCCATGCGTGTGAAGTGGGAGATAAGGGCACTACCTAGAGCGTAAATCTCAAGATGTGTCAATGATGGGAGTTAAACGGAGTGGAGCGATGCTGTTTATCCTTATAGTAAAGGAGGCGGCACGGTGAATACAGGACTGTTTAGAGCTCTTGAGCGGTTTATGAGTTTTTCTACAACAGGAGGTAAGGCAGGTAGTTAAAATTACTGAGGTGTATCCTAACCGATTATGGAATCCTCGAGTGAGAAGCTCTGATCAGTTGCATCTGGAAGAAGAGCTGACAATTAAACTGTCAGGCCAGGCAAACAAAAGACAGAAGCTTAGAGCTGCATCAGTCAAGAGTATAATACTTACACCAACCAGCGTTGAGAGAACGTTGTCCTAATATAAAATATCTGAATATAAAATATCTCTCTCAGCACAGAGAACAGACCCAATAGGATCTCCTCACTAGAGAGCTAATGAGTATTTTAAAAGATAAAGTAGGACATGGAGAATGGTCAGTGGTGACTTGAACATAAGTTGAAATATGGTAAGGAGGGCTCAGGAAAGCCAAGGTCTAGAGAAATAGCAGCTGCGTCTATTAAGAGTGCCAATGATGTTTTCTTGAAGTGTAACATGTCATCAGGCTTCCCAGGTGGCACTAGTGGTAAAGAACCCCCCTGCCATGCAGGAGGCATAAGAGATGTGGGTTTGATCCCTAAGTCGGGAAGATCCCCTGGAGGAGGGCATCACAACCCACTCCAGTATTCTTGCCTAGAGAATCCCATGGACAGAGGAGCCTGGTGGGCTACAGTCCATGGGATCGCAAAGAGTTGGACATGATTGGAGCAACTTAGCGTGCAACATGTCATCGGGGTCCTTTTCAAGCTACTTCCTGCAAGACTTCATCCAGCATAGAGGAGGGGAGTAGGCCTTTCTACCTGGACTTTAAATTCCATGGAGAACACGTTGATCAACCTTCTCTAAATGCATGATCAATTTTTTCTTTTGAATCTTCTAGAGCTGTCACTGTTGTTCTTCCTGTCTCTGACGTGTGCATTTTGCCTGACTATACTGAGACTCTCCTTGAATTACAATGGCAAAGACGTTTAAATCCTCAACAAATGTCATTTGAGCATGTGGGTCAGTTTTCCATGGATTGTTTGTAATAGCTTACATTTTGGAACAAGTGCTGCAAGCTTAAGGAGATTTATGCTGCACTTGACCTCTGAAGAGCGCTCATTTTATGAAGTCTCCAGGTCCCCGAGATGCCTGAAGATAATATTACAGTGTTCATAGTTTCAGCCAAAGAGGTTTACAATCGAGCCCGGAGTAGCCATAAGTTCTGGATCTCTGAGCTGATTACTCCACTCCCAGGAAAGACCCTTGGACATCATTCTGCTGCACGAGGAAACTGGCGATGGTGGTGACTCTCATTGGCTGTTGGCCTCTTTTTCCAGTGGCATCAAGGATACTGGGGGCAGATGGTCAAACACATTCTGAAAAAGTGTACGAGAAACAAGCAGTCATTTTATATCATGNTGGCTTCTAGCGCCACCTGGGAAGCTCTTATTATTATGAAAAGTGATAATCATGTCCGACTCTTAGTGACCCCCATGGACTGTAGCCCACCAGGCTCCTCTGTCCATAGAATTCTCCAGGCAAGAATACTGGAGTGGATATCCATTCTCTTCTCTAGGGGATCTTCCCAACCCAGGGATTGACCCTGGGTTTCCAGCAATCCAGGTGGATTTTTTACCATCTGAGCCAAGAGGAAAGCCCCAATTACTATTATAAATCTTGGTATAAACAACCAATTCCAAAAAACATAAATACAAAGAAAAAAATGATAAATGGACTTCATCAAAATTAAAATATATACTTTCAGAAAGACACTGTCAAGAAAATGGAAAGCTAGTCATGCAAGGAGAAAATAACTGCAAAAAATGCCACCATATCATCTTTTAATTCTAAAATGTAATTATTATTGATAGTCTACTTGACATAATTTATAATTATTAACTTATAAATTTAGAATGTTAAATTTGTAACATTTAAAAATGTTAGATAAATTTTAAAAATTATAAAAATAATTATTACTACTCTCGAGAGTGACAATCATTGCCATAAAACCTCCAACACAGTTGCTACACTCCCATCATCTCAGGGGAACCCATTCCATCTTTAAGATTTTTTAAAAATATTTTTAAAGTATGGCAATACCAATATAATTGTAAAGAAATTAGCAGCCAATTAAAATAAATTTAAATTAAAAACACAAACCAAAAAAACATTTATCAGGGTATGGTTGATTTACAATGTTGTGCAAGTTACTGCTGCACAGCAAACTTAATCAGTTATGCATGTAATATATCCACTCTTTTAAAAATTATTTTCCCATATAGGTCATTACGGGGCTTCCCTGGTGGGTCAGAGGTTAGAGCATCTGCCTCCAGTGCGGGGGACCTGGGTTTGATCCCTGGGTCGGGAAGATCCCCTGGAGAAGGAAATGGTAACCCACTCCAGTATTCTTGCCTGGAGAATCCCATGGCTGGAGAAGCCTGGTAGGCTACATACAGTCCATGGGGTCGCAAAGAGTTGGACACGACTGAGCAACTTCACTATTCACTATAGGTCATTACAGAGTATTGGGTAGAATTTCCTGTACTATACAGTAGGTCTTTATTGATTATCATATTTTATATATGGTAGTGTGCGTATGTCAATCCGTCTTTAAGAATGATGACAACAGTGTTACAGACCTGGGACAGAGACCTCTGAACAGACGCTAAGTGATTTATGTAAACGAATGTGTATAACACACAACATTTTTGCACTGATGAACCAGGTAGCATACGGGATTCATCCTCAGACATTTTGTATCAGTTTGCTTATCTTTTTATCAGTTTTGTTTTGCAACCTTTTATTTATTTTCATTACTTTCTCCTGGATGTTTTCCATCTTTCTTAAACATCTCGCTCTAAAGTTTGTTGATACTCCGCTGATAATAGTCTGAATTCAATGAGAAGAGAAACGTTCCACATTCAAAGGGGGGAAAAAAAGCAGTTTCTTGGGATGCGATTGGCACCTGAGCAAAATACTGGCTCATTTCTTCAGAAGTGTGAAGGTAAACAAGTCACTTAATAAGAAAGCTCAGCTCGCCATTAAGCAGGCCATGCGTGTGAAGTGGGAGATAAGGGCACTACCTAGAGCGTAAATCTCAAGATGTGTCAATGATGGGAGTTAAACGGAGTGGAGCGATGCTGTTTATCCTTATAGTAAAGGAGGCGGCACGGTGAATACAGGACTGTTTAGAGCTCTTGAGCGGTTTATGAGTTTTTCTACAACAGGAGGTAAGGCAGGTAGTTAAAATTACTGAGGTGTATCCTAACCGATTATGGAATCCTCGAGTGAGAAGCTCTGATCAGTTGCATCTGGAAGAAGAGCTGACAATTAAACTGTCAGGCCAGGCAAACAAAAGACAGAAGCTTAGAGCTGCATCAGTCAAGAGTATAATACTGACACCAACCAGCGTTGAGAGAACGTTGTCCTAATATAAAATATCTGAATATAAAATATCTCTCTCAGCACAGAGAACAGACCCAATAGGATCTCCTCACTAGAGAGCTAATGAGTATTTTAAAAGATAAAGTAGGACATGGAGAATGGTCAGTGGTGACTTGAACATAAGTTGAAATATGGTAAGGAGGGCTCAGGAAAGCCAAGGTCTAGAGAAATAGCAGCTGCGTCTATTAAGAGTGCCAATGATGTTTTCTTGAAGTGTAACATGTCATCAGGCTTCCCAGGTGGCACTAGTGGTAAAGAACCCCCCTGCCATGCAGGAGGCATAAGAGATGTGGGTTTGATCCCTAAGTCGGGAAGATCCCCTGGAGGAGGGCATCACAACCCACTCCAGTATTCTTGCCTAGAGAATCCCATGGACAGAGGAGCCTGGTGGACTACAGTCCATGGGATCGCAAAGAGTTGGACATGATTGGAGCAACTTAGCGTGCAACATGTCATCGGGGTCCTTTTCAAGCTACTTCCTGCAAGACTTCATCCAGCATAGAGGAGGGGAGTAGGCCTTTCTACCTGGACTTTAAATTCCATGGAGAACACGTTGATCAACCTTCTCTAAATGCATGATCAATTTTTTCTTTTGAATCTTCTAGAGCTGTCACTGTTGTTCTTCCTGTCTCTGACGTGTGCATTTTGCCTGACTATACTGAGACTCTCCTTGAATTACAATGGCAAAGACGTTTAAATCCTCAACAAATGTCATTTGAGCATGTGGGTCAGTTTTCCATGGATTGTTTGTAATAGCTTACATTTTGGAACAAGTGCTGCAAGCTTAAGGAGATTTATGCTGCACTTGACCTCTGAAGAGCGCTCATTTTATGAAGTCTCCAGGTCCCCGAGATGCCTGAAGATAATATTACAGTGTTCATAGTTTCAGCCAAAGAGGTTTACAATCGAGCCCGGAGTAGCCATAAGTTCTGGATCTCTGAGCTGATTACTCCACTCCCAGGAAAGACCCTTGGACATCATTCTGCTGCACGAGGAAACTGGCGATGGTGGTGACTCTCATTGGCTGTTGGCCTCTTTTTCCAGTGGCATCAAGGATACTGGGGGCAGATGGTCAAACACATTCTGAAAAAGTGTACGAGAAACAAGCAGTCATTTTATATCATGGTGTTTCTTTACTGTGTACAGCTTGGAATTATATCTGTAGCTTTTGTATTAGCTCAGAGAATTACTATCACCTTGCAACTGAACAAGTTTGTGGTGGTATTGTTTTATAGATTCCCTTACGTATCTCTTAGTAGGTACCCTAGCAATGAAATTCTTTTTATAAAAAAAATGATTTATTTATGGCTGCGCTGGGTCTTCTTATGCTTGAGCTCTCTTTAGGTGCGAGGAACTCTTCATTGCACAGTGTGATTCTTGTGGCTCCCAGTCTCTAGGGCACAGGCTGAGTTGTGGTGCACGGGCTGAGTTGTCCAGTGGCATGTGGGATCTTCCTGGACTAGAGATGAAACCCATGTTTCCTGCATCAGTCAGTGGATTCTTAGCCTCTGGACCACGAGGGAAGTCCTCAATGGAATTCTTATTTGAAAAATAATCTCAATTGCAGTCTGGAGATTAACGTGTATTGGATTTATCTATTGATTTTTACTATATAATTTTTAAATAATAAATCTAAATGCAATTGTTTGAAGTTCTTTCCCTCACGCTAAGCATAACTTTTAAGTTCCCTGATATTTGCATCTATAAAATCAATAATTTTCACCATTTCTTCAATTTACCTGGCTGCTAGTAATCTGTCTCTGTGCATGTTGCATGAAGGCTTTCTGGCCTCGTGTCTGACTTGGGGTTGACAAAGAACAGGAGTTTGGCAACCACAGCAGAGTGGGTTTATGGAAAATTCTGGACATTGTGATAGGCAGGACCTATTTCATTTTATTCCCGTTTACATTCCACAGACTGCACTTGGGTATCTTTATTAAAAATGAAGTTGTTGTTTAGTCGCTCAGTCGTGTCTAAATCTTGCAACCCATGGACTGCAGCACTCCAGGCTTCCCTGTCCTTCACCATCTCCTGAAGCTTGCTCAAACTCATGTCTGTTTGACTCGGTCATGCCGTCCAACCATTTCGTCCTCTGTCGTCCCCTTCTCTGCCTGCATTCAATCTTTCCCACCATCACGGTCTTTTCCAAGGAGTCGGTTCTTTGCATGAGGTGGCCAGAGCATTGGAGCTTCAGCTTCAGCTTCAGCATCAGTCCTTCCAATGAATATTCAGGACTGATCTCCTCTAGAATGGACTGGTTGGATCTCCTTGCAGTCCAAGGGACTTTCAAGAGTCTTCTCCAACACCACAGTTCAAAGGCATCAATTCTTTGGCGCTCAGCTTTCTTTATAGTCCAACTCTCACATCCATACATGACCACTGGAAAAACCATAGCTTTGACTAGATGCACTTTTGT